>JAJJKW010000217.1:0-106822 GCA_023805745.1 Isotricha sp. YL-2021b | reverse complement strand
TAATTAATGCGGCTTCTTTTCTTACTTTTAAATCTTTCATTATTTCTGTTGGTTTTTGATTTGGAAATTCTTTCATAAATTCATCAAATAATTTTTTATTTTTTTCAAAAATTTCAAATTTAGTTTGTAATTTAGATAAATAATCATCTATTATATTTGTTCTTTTATTTTATTATCACTTATATCTAATACATTAAAATTCTCTCCTAATTCTAATAAACCTTTTAAATCATCTAAACCATTTTCTCCTATTCTATTTCTTTTCAAAAGTAAATTTGATAAATTTTTACAATTTCCAAATTTTCTATTATTGTTATTAAATTATCACTTAAATTTAAATTTACTAATTTTTCATAAATTAAAAAATTGTATTAAATTCTTATTATTAATAAAAATTATATTATATAATATGTATAATAAAAAAAAATATAGACAATGGTAGAACTTGACATTTTAAAAGCATATTCTTTAACAGAAAAAACACAAGAAGATATAGACACAATAATGATAATGACTCAAAATCTTCCATTTGTAATAAGTTATAATAGTATAGAAATTCATAGATTACTATGTCAAAATATGAGATTTAGAGATTATTTTAAACAGGAAACAATATTTGATTCATCAAAACAAACAAATATAGATTTTTTAATATATTCAGGTATAGTAGAATTATTTATTGCAGAAGAAGATAAAGATAAAGATAATGAAGAAAAAATAATGAGAAAGAATTTAATAAGAGAAATGAAAAAAAATGATTGTTTTGGTTCTTTTGAAATGCATATTATGCAACAAAATAATACAAAAATAACAAAAATAATTGCAATAGCAAAAGAACCATCAAAATGTTTAATATTTGAAAATAGAAAAGTATTAGGAAACGATAATAAAGAAGTAGTTCCAAGAACAAGAAGAGAAGTTTTAGCAACATTAAGAGAAGAAAATAAAAAAGATGTAAATAATCCAAAATATTATGACCCAGAAATTTTTTTATTTGAAGATCCACAAAAATTTAGTTTAATTATAGAAAATGTTAAAGTTAAATTTAATGAAAAAATTGATAATAATCCAGCAGAAGATTATTGTGATCAAGTTATGAGTAAATTAAAAAGAGAAAAAGAATTTGGAGATGCTTTAGATAGATATAATCAATCTACAGGAAAAGATTTAAAAGATGTTTTTAATTATATTGATTCTAAATATTCTACTTTTTATAATGAAAAATCTATTTTAGATTTAAAATTAGGAATTATTTCTAAAAAAACTATTGATACTTTACCAAAAGCTAAAGAAATGATTAATAGACAATTAGATGATTTAAAAGATAAATTTTATGATAAATCAAATACTAAAAATAGGAATTTAATACAATTAAATATTGATAAAGAATTAGAATCTGATGATTTTCAAGATTATATTTATGATGAAATTAGTAAAACTAAAAATTTAGATGAATTATTAAAAAAAAAAAAAAGAAATGATAAAAAAATTGAAGATAATAAAAGACAAATTAAAAAAGAAGAAAATTTATTATTAAATACTTATTATTGTGTATTTTGTCATGTTAATCCAAGAGATGCAATTAGTGTAAATTGTAATCATTTAGTTATTTGTGAAGAATGTATGCAAAAAGCTAAAATATGTCCTAGATGTGGAAAAAATATTGATAATTATCATAAAATTTATAGAAGTTAATTTTTTACAACAATAATTATTAATATATATATAAATATAAATTTTAGGACTGCCCTAAAAATATTAAATTTTTGATTTTAAAAATCAAAATATCTATTTTATTATTTCAACATAGAAAAACTTCTTTTTATCTTCAGAAATATATTCTTGATGAATGTATTAATAAAAAAAATGTAAAATAATTCAAAAGAATGGAAAAAGAAATCTCTTTGATTATATACAATTTATATTTATAGATATGATGAATAAGAAAATAATAGATTATAAAATGAAAAATTAAATAATTAAAATCTTGTGATTTTCCCTCTTTTAAATATAATATTTTTTATTAATATAAAGTTTAATTATTTATTATAGTTTTTATTAATAACTAAAATAGCATAATTAAAATATAGATTGTATTTATTTTATATAGATTTTGAAAATATTTGAATTTTCATTTATTCAATTTTCTAATAATTTAGATATAAAATCATTTTATAAATATTTAAAAGACAAAACCATATTATTAGAAAAATTTTTTATCATTATATCAAACATTAAACTAAAAAAAATTTATTATGATTTGAATTTATACAAATCGAGAAAAAATTATTTAAATACATATATTATATTTTTCCAATATATAAGATTTCTATAAAACCATATTAAAAAGAAATTTTCTTTTTAAAAAATAATATATCATAGTTTATCTGTTTTTAAAGTTTTATTTATACATTGCCAAGGAATTAAACCATCATTATTTCTATGAGTTTCATCAGAACCATAAAGTAATAATAAATTAGTGATTTTATAATTTCCATGAGATAAAGAAAAATGTAAAGGAGAATTTCCTTCTTTATTCCAAACATTAGTATTACTTCCTTGTGTAATTAAAAATTGTATAATATCAAAAGAACAATTATATTTAACTGCTTTTAATAGAAATGTATCTCCAAATTCATCTTGATAATTCATATTAATAAAATCAATATTATCTTTTATTAACTTTTTAACTTCTATTTCATTTGTTTCTTTTATATGAAAAAATATAAGTTTATATAAATTATCTCCTATATTTTCTAATATTTTTGCTTTTATTTGATTTGTTTTTAATAAAGTTATTAATTTATTTCTACTTGAAAATAAATTTTGAACTGATTGAGAATTCATTCTTATTGTTTGATTTTTTTTTATTTTTGGTTTTCTTATTGTTATTCTATTTTTTGGATGATGAGAATAAAAATTAATCATATTATCTTCTAAAATTTCTCTTGTAGTTAAATGATAATTATTTTTTCTTTTAAAATCAGAATTTAATAATTTAGTATCTAATTTTAATAAAAAATTATTACTAATTTTTTTAAATCTTTCATTAGTTAAATTTTGATTTGATTCTCTTAATTCACGTAAAAATTTTTCAGTTTTTCTTTTTACTTTTACTTTAGAAGGAATTTCACTTTCTTCTTCATCATCTTCGTCTATTGATATATTTCTATTTTTATTTAATATTTCTAATTCTTTTTCTTTTTTTATTTTATCTTTATTTAATTCTGATATTATTTTTGCTTTTATATATACCATTTTATTCTCTATATCTTCTGTTCCTAATAATACTTGAAATAATGTATCTCTTGAAGTTAATTCTTTTATAAATAAAAAATTTTTTGGTTTTTTATTTGCAAAATATAATAAATTTTCTATTTTGTTACTTTCTTTTAGTTTTATTTTATGATTTTTTTCTATCATTGTTTTTGCTTTTATCATATTTCTTTCAGGGAAATTACAAGTAAATCTATTCATAAAATACATTTTTGATCTTAATCTTTTTAATTTCTCAATATTATTTGTTGGTAATTTTTCATTATGTAATAAATAATATATTTCTTCTTCTCTAATATCTAAATTTTTTTCAAATAAAAATAATGTAGTAGTTGAATTAAAATAGAAATTGAATCTTATTAAATATGATAAATGTTTATTTATAAATTTTTTAAAAAATCTTTTGTCAAATTTATTTGCAGATTTATCATTTATAATTTGAATATTTTTATGAATTATTAAATTTCTTGAAAATTCATCTTTTTCTTCAAATAATTCTTTAATTTTATTATTCATTCTGATTTTCTCAATTGTATTTAAACCTTCAAAAAAATCATATTCGAAATTATTGAGAAACAAAGCATTTTTTTTATTATTTTGATTTAAAATATTACCTAAATCAAAGTTAAATTCCATATCCTCTTCTAATTTTGAAATAAATTTTTTTTGATTTTCTTTTTTTATAAAATCAAAATTATCCATTTGTTTTGATATAAATTTACCTTTTAAAATAGTTTCTTTTCTTTGAAATAACATATACAAAATTTTACCTTTAGATTTTCTTGGAAGATTTTTTGTAGTATGAAAAGTTTTGAATGTTCTTTTAAAAATAGATTTTTTTTTATTATCTTTTTCTTCACTACTTCTTTTATTTAAATTATTTATTTTATTTATACTATTTAAATTTTTAGAACTGTATCTTAAAGTTTTAGATAAAATAGTATTGTCTTCATTAAAATAATCATCAAAATTACTTTTATTATTAGAAATCATAGATAAACTTTCTGAAAAATTAGATTGTTGTCTATTTATATTTTTTCCTTTATTTTGAGAATTAGTACATCTTGGACTTACTAATGTTAATGGAGTTACTGTTTTATCATCTGTGTTTAAGTCTTCTGATTTAAATATATTATCTAATTTTTCTTTTGTTTTAAATATTGTTAAATTATTTATTGAAAATTGACGTCTAAAAGAATTTTTTTGTTTATTATTTTTATCTAATAATTTATATTTAAAAAAATTACTAAAAAAATCTTGTTTCTTTTCTTTTTTTGATAATAAAGAATTTAATCTTGAAGTATTTCTACTTATGTTTTCACTTGTTATGCTTAAACTATCTTTTGATAATTTTTTTATATTTGTTCTACTTTCCTTTTTCAAATAATTTTTGTTTTTGAATATTGTTTTTAAAGATTTTGATGATTTTATTAAATTTTTATTTTTGAAATTTAAATATTTTAAATTTGAATTATTTATATTTATATCTTTAGCACTTTTTGGTCTTGGAATTGTTTTAAATTTATTTTTTTTTTCAATTTTTTTCTCAGATTTTCTATCATCAATATTATATTTAATATTATATTTATTAATATTCATTTGAATATTTTTAATAGGTATATTATAATTATTAATTAAATTGATTATTTTTATGCTTTTTGATTTTTTTAAATTTGTATTAGAATGAGATTTTAAATTTGATTTTTTTCTTAATGTATTTTCTTTATTAAAAATATTTATATCTTCTATTGTTTTTCTTAAATCCATTACATCAGAATCAGAAAAAAAATATTTATTATTAGGTCTATTTTTTTTTAATGTTATTATATTTAAAGTTTTTTGTCTTATAAGGGTTTGATTTAACTAATTATCTCTATTAATAAATTTTTTATATACTTGTTTAATCAAGAGATTTTTTGAATTTTTTTTTTTTGATTTATGAATCTTCTCAAATTCCATTCTTCACTTTTAATTTATTTAAACAAAAATAATATTTTTAAATTAAATTCATATATAATGAAATATATATTTATAATTTAATTAATAATGACTTCATTTTCATGAAATTTTATCGATAAATTAAAATTTGAAATATTAATTCTATTATCAAATAATTATGATTTTGATTTTAAAAGATTTTCATAATTTAATGTTTCAGATGATTTGAAATGATTCATTTAATTTAAAAATAAATTAAAAAAAAAATAATCAAAAAAGAAATAAATGATAGAAAAAGAAAAAAAAATGAATATAAAAAGAGATTTTGAAAAATCTTTTAAATTTAAATCAATAGAGTATTTGGCTTAAACAAATAAAAAAAATGAAATCAAAAATAAATCCTTACTAAAAGATGAAGAATAATCATTGAAAAAAATAAATTCAAAATTAGAAACATGAATAAAGAATTTAGTGAAAAATAGTTATTTCAGTAATTTCATTAACCATAAATCATTAAATAAAATTTTATATGATAATAATAAAATAATATGAAAATTGTTAGTAAGAAATAAAAATCAAAAAGTTAAATTTGTTATTTTTTATAGAAATAAGGAAAAAATTGATTAAATTATTTGGAATAAAAAAGTAAAAAATATTTAATAAAAATTATGTTTCTATTAAAATTATAATTGATAATGATTGAATTATAAAAAATTTATTATCATTTTGTTTTAAAGATTATTTTTATAACATAACATCTCATTAGGGATTGGAATTTAACTGCTTTTAATAGAAATATATCTTCAAATTCATCTTGATAATTCATATTAATAAAATCAATATTATCTTTTATTAACTTTTTAACTTCTATTTCATTTGTTTCTTTTATATGAAAAAATATAAGTTTATATAAATTATCTCCTATATTTTCTAATATTTTTGCTTTTATTTGATTTGTTTTTAATAAAGTTATTAATTTATTTCTACTTGAAAATAAATTTTGAACTGATTGAGAATTCATTCTTATTGTTTGATTTTTTTTTATTTTTGGTTTTCTTATTGTTATTCTATTTTTTGGATGATGAGAATAAAAATTAATCATATTATCTTCTAAAATTTCTCTTGTAGTTAAATGATAATTATTTTTTCTTTTAAAATCAGAATTTAATAATTTAGTATCTAATTTTAATAAATTTATAAATCTTTCATTATAATTTGTTCATTTGACTTAATCTATGAAAAATAGAAATTTAAGGTTCACAAAACATTTTAAATAAGAATTTAAAAAATTTTTTATTAATAGATATATATTATAATTTAATTAGAAATATCTTCTTCTTCATGAAAATCTTCATCTGGTATATCAAAATTTGATATATTATATTTTTCTTTATTTAATTCTTCTTCACTAATTTGTTCAAAAGGTTTAATTCTAGGTTCAATTTTATTGTCTAACACATCTTTAAAATTTAAATTATCATAAAAAGAATGTTGTTGTAATTCATGTATATTATTTATTCGATTATCATTGTTTTTATCAAGTAATAATAATAATAAATCTTTAGCATTTTCAGAAATTGAAATTAATTTACTAAATCTTAATTCTCCATCTTTATTATAAGAAGGAGGAATATTCATTAACATTTCATAAATAAAAACTCCTAAATTATACCAATCATCTTTTATTAAATTATATTCATCAGGTTTTTCAAAATCAAACATTTTTTGAAAATCAATATTTTTAATTTTTCCATAATTTATTTCAAAATTAATATATTTTAAATTACCATTTCTATCTAACATAAAATTTTCTGGTGTCATTCCACAATAATTAATATTTTTCTTATGAAAATAATTTATTATTAAAGCAATTTGACAAGAATAAAATTGAGCAACTTCTTCACTAAATATTTTATATTTATTTAAATAATTAAATAAATATCCACCTTCGAATTGTTGAAAATTATTCATAAAAAAATATTTTTCATCAGTTTTCATTATATAATTTAATTTTGGAAAAAAAATAAAATTTTCAAGAACAAATTCATAAAGTAAACCAATATCAAAAAGTATTTTTTCAATATTTAAATTATAACATCTAATTAAATAAAATTGTTTATTTAAAATAAATTGCCCTAAACAAATTTTTCCAAACAATGAATGTTTTAATAATCCTAATACACGACAATTTTCTATTTTTAAATCAATTAAATTTAAATTTGAATTTGAATTTGGATCCCAAAAAATTATTTTTGTACTTTGAGATTTAATTAATTGTTCAACTCCAGTGAAATTCCAATTATTTTTTTGTTTTTTTTTAACATTTCCAAATAAATAAACATCAATATCTAATAAATATGATTTATTTTGTTTTGATGATTTTTCTTTTTTTTTATCATTTTTTTTAGTAACAAAATCATTTAATTGACTTTCTTTTACAAGTGAAAAATCAATTTTTTTAAAAACTAAACTATAATATATCATTGAAATAAATTGTATTATTATTCTTTTATTTTCTGAATCATAATGATAATCATATTCATCACCCATTCCATGAATAACAAATTCATTTGAATTTATAGATGTTGTTATTCCAGATAAAGATTTTATTGGAATTATTCTTTGAACTTTTTTATTTTTTAAATTATATAAATTTTTTGTTGTGATTAAGATATTTCTTTCTTGACGTTCATTTTTAGAATTTATTTTTATTATTTTATCACTTAAAATTACTTCTTCATTTTCTTTTAATATTTTTTTTATTTCTTTGTTAAAACTAAATAATAATTTATCTTGACTTTTATCTAATAATGCATCTTTCATTGAGAAGAAATAAATAATTTTAGAATTTAAAATTTAGTTTATTTACAATTAAAATTTAAAAAAAAAATTATATTTTTATTCTCAATATATTTTTTTTAAACTTTATTTATAAATCCATACAAAAAAAGTTTATCAGAATAAAACTATTAATATTTATCTTTTTTCATAATAAGTAAAAATGAAAAAGATTAATAATTTAGTTTTATTCTTCATTATTATTTTTTATAATCAATTTTTTAATTATTTTATGATTCCTTTCTTTTTCATTTTCATTTTCTTTCTTTATTAAAATAGTATTTTTTTTACTGGATGATTCACTTTCTTCATTTTTTTCATATAAAATATTATTATTAATTCTATTTGTTATTCTATTTGTTGTAATTGCCTCAAAATTATCATATAAATCTGTTAATTTTTCCTTTTCTTTTTCAATAATTTTTAATCCAATGATTTCAACACAATCTTTTTTATCTTTATTATCTTCAATTTCATCTTTATCAGTTTTAACATAACTTTCTTCTTGAATAAAGTTAAATTTTTCAATATTAATATATTTTTGATTTAATTTTTCATATGTTTTTCCTTTATCATTTTCTCCAGCATTACAGCAGAAAATTTTACAAAAAAAATTTTTATAATATCTAATTTTTAAATTAGTTCTTCCAATTTGTACATTTAAATCAATATTTTTTAAAATTTCCAAAAATGGATTTTGAATTAATATTAAAGTTCCAAATTTAGAATCCATATCTCGAATATAAACATTACCATCTTTAATAATTAATTTCGAATGAATTCTACTTATAGTTATATCATTTATTATTAAATCAGAATCAGGACTTCTTCCAATAGTTAAATTATTATGATTATTAAATTTAGCATAATATCTAAATCTTTGATTATTTTTATCAGGAGATAAAGAATCAAAAGAAATATAATTTTCATTTTCATATTCTTCATCAATAAATTCAATTAAAGAATAAATTCTATTTTCATGTCTAATATAATCAGGAAATTTTGCTTTACAAAGTTCACATTCTATTTTATTTATATAATATATTTTGCAAGAATTCCAATTTAAATAAATGTTTGATTTAGTTGATAACCATTGCAATAAACATTTATAATGTATATATGCCATTGAACCTGAACATTTACATGGATGAATTAAAGGATTTTTTAATTCATCATCTTCTGCTTCTAAAAAACATATTTTACATATTTTTTTCTTTGGAGATTTTTTTAAATTTATTGCTTTATTTTCTATAAATTTATTTTGTGATATTAATTTTGAATTTGATAATGTTGTATATTCTCCTGTTGAATTCTCATTTTTTTTATTTAATAATAAACTCTGTAATAAAAAATCTTTATTTATATGATTATTTATATTATTACTAATCATATTATTAATTGACAATTTTTTATTTTTTTTATTTGATAAAATAGAAATACTATTTTCAACAGAAAATAAATTACATCTTGTTTTTTTCTTTAATTCATCTTTAATATTAATTTTTTTAACAAGTAACCAATTTCTTCCTAATTTTATTATATCTCCTTCTGATAACTTATATTGATAAAAATTGTCTTCTTCTTTACTTGAATTTTTATATACTAACCAACTCAAATTAAATAATGTTGAAAAATTATCATGAATATCCTTTTCATTTGCTTTATAATAATATTTTCCATTTTTATATATGATTTGGCATAATTTAAATTTTAACTCATTTGAATTTGAATTATCATTTTCATCCTCTAAATCATTGCATAATATATTGTTTCCCTGTCTAAAAATAGTTTTTGTTGAATTTATTGAAAAATTTTTTTTAATATATGGATTAGTTTCATAATCAATTAATTCATCAATTTCCTTTAAACAAGTTATTGTATCAATTTCTAATCTAGAATTTTAATAATTTTTTTTACTTATCAATTACATTATCACTCATTAAAATGATATGAAAATTTTTTATTTCTAATAATAATAATATAAAAATTGGGATTTTCTCAATAAAAAAAATTATTTAAAAAATAATATAATTATAGTAATATCATCAACATTCATATTATTAATAGTTTCCCAAGTTTTTTTAGCAATTTCCATTAATTTTTTTGTAGCACCTTTAACATCATTTAAATCATAATATTTTAAAATAATATCACAAACTTTTTCATTAGATAAAAATTCCCATAAACCATCAGTTGCACAAATACAAATTTTAATATTATTTTCAATAAAATCTATTTCATTTATTTCTGGAATATTAATAACTCCTATTTTTTCATAATCAAAATCACCTAAACTTCTACTTAAAGCTAAACCAGGATAATTTTTTCCTTTAAAATATATTCTTAAAGGACCATAATTTACCCAATTAACTTTACTTATTTCTCCTCCATTTTTTATTATTCTTTCTTTTTCTTTTATTAATTCTGGAGTATGATCATTTATTAATTGAATTATATTATTATTTTTATCTATAAAAATTGTTCTTGAATCTCCTAAATTTGTATTTATTATTTTAGAATTTATTATATTTAATAAATTTACTGTTGTTCCACTTTTATTACAATTTATACTTTTTTTTAAGTTTTCATTGCAATTATTAAAACAAGTTTTAATTATATTATAATCATTATTTTTGTATTGATTATAAATATTTGTTAATGTTGTTTTTTTATTCAAAGATAAACTTTTAAAATAATGAAGAAAATAATTTGATACTGAATTTGAGATATTATCACCATTAAAACCATGTCCATCAAAAACTCCAAAAATATAATAATCATTTATATCATTTACTTTTATCATTGAAATATAAGAATCTTGATTAATTTTATTAATTCCATTTTTTAATCCTGGACATGTTCTTATATCGAAAGAATCTAATTTTGGAATTTTTCTTTTTATTTTTTTTGGTCTTTCTTTTAATTCAGAAGAAAAACTTCTTATATATTTTTTATGATTATGATTTTTACCATTACAATAAAATTTTATTGAAGTTATTGACTTCAAATCTTTTTTAATATTTATTGAAGATAAATTTGAATTTAATGATGCTTTTTTTCTTGAAGTATTATATCCTTTATTTTTAATTTTTGGTAATAATTCCTTAATTTTATTAATTCTTATTTTTCTTATATTTTCTGAAATTTTAAAGTTTTGAGGAATAATTCTTTTTCTTTCTGATTTCTCATAAAGTATATTATATGGTTTATTTATAGAAAAAAAAGAATTAGATTCATCATCTTTTTTCCTTATTTCTTTTGAATATATAGATTTTAATGCTTTATTTATTGATATATTTTCTTTATTTAAATAATTAAAAAAGGGAAATCCTAATTTTATTGAAGATGATTTATATTTTGTTTTTTGATTATTTTCATTGTCATGACTTTTAAATCTATTAAAAGACATAATTAATATGTTTTCATAAATTTATTTTTTTCATTTGATTATAATAATTTAAAAATAAAATTAATTAAAAATAAATTATATTTATAAATAATAACTTATAACTTAATTTTTTTATTCATTTTCTTTTTTATCTTTAAATTTCTCATTGATAATTATATCAAATTTTTCTTCATTTTGTTGTTGCTTATTTTCTATATTTTTATTGGATATTTTTTTTGGTTCAACATTCTTTTTAATATTTTCTTTATTATTTAAGCCTAATAAAATATCATCATTTTGTGGTCTGTTCATAATTTTTGCTATTTCTTTTTTTTCATTTTTTTGAAAAGATTTTTTATTGATAATATTATTTTTAAAATTAAATCCTCTAATTTTTTTAAATCTATCTTGAGAACTTTTAATCATATTCGAACTTAATGGTTTTGAAAAATTACTTTTTTCACTATAATTACTTTGTTGACTTATACTTATTTTTCTATTAATTTCACTTTTATCTTCAGAATAATTACTTATACTTGTATTATCATTATCTTTATTTTTTTCCATATTTATAGTATTATTATCATTTTCTGAAATATCTTCCTTTATTTTCTCTATTTTAATTTTCTTATTATTATCATTTATATATGGTTTATTTATTTTATCATTTTCAAATTCATTTTCATTTATATTTTCTTCATTTTCATCTTCTTCATAATTCTTTGTTTTAATTGGCTTATTTTCTTGTATATGATAATTATTTAAATTAATTTCAAAATTTGAAAATTTATTATTATATTTTAAATTTACGTTTTCATTTTCTTCTTCTTTTGAAACTTCTAAATCTTCAGTTTTATTTTTATTATATGAATTATCTAAATCTTCTGTTTTATTTTTATTTTGAGAAATTGAATAACCTTCATTTTGAGATTCATTATCACTATTATAATTATTATCATCTTCTTCTTCATTTTTATTTACAATATAATTTATTTCAAAATGATTTAAATCATATAAATTTGAATTTGAAAATTTAGACATTAAAATACTAGCAATACATTCTAATTTTTTATTTGCTAATTTTTGAGATTTTAAAATTTTATTTATTTTTAATTCAAAAATTCTATTTGTTTGTCTTCTTCTTTTCCTTTTTAAAGGATTTTTTTTAAAGAAATTTGAAGTATTCATTCTATTATCAACTAATGTTGAATGAATTGATTGAGAAAAAGAGTTTGATTTCAATTCTAAAGGATTTTCATAATTTAAATTTTCCGATGATTGACAGTGATTCATTTAATTTTCAAATAAATAAAAAAATAATCAAAAAATTCAATAAATGATAGAAAAAGAAAAAATAAATGAAAAAAATATAGATGAACATAAAAGAAGCTTCTCAAATGATTATGCATATCCAACATTACAAAGAAAAGATTTAATGTATTTAAATTCAATAAATAATCGTGATTTTCCAATAAGAAAAATTAATCAAATAAACACAAGGAGAAATTGGTCATTAAATTTATATAATTTAGACATTGAAAAATCAACCCCAAAAAAAAGTTCAAATTACACAAATAAAATAGATTTTATAAATAAAATAGATGATATTGAAAACTCTCAACCACAAAAAGTAAAAGTATTAAATTATCCAAATTTTATCTTAAATACAAGAGATATTGATAAAGCATATCCATCAAAAGATTCATATTTATCAGAAATAAAAGTAAAAAAATTAAGTAATATTAATAGAATAAATGAAAATATATCAAATTTAAATGATTTTTTACATCATAAAAATGATGGTAATTATCCTATAAGAAAATTTATTAGAAATCAAATAGATATTTCTGATATAGAAGGTTCTCAACCAAAAAAATTATTTCCATTTTTATATTACAAAAAAAACAAAGAAATGAATAAGAATAATAATAATAATAATAATATGGATAATGATAATAATAACAGTAATACTATAGAAAAAGACAATAATAACAAAATTAAAATATTAAAAAAAAGAAAAATATTTTATGATAATTTAAATTATAATGATATAAAAGAAAATAAGATAAAATTTAGAGATACAAATCCTCTTGAACCAGATTATGGAAATTATGGAAGTTTTATAGATAAAAATCATCCATATATTCGAAGTTATCATTTGAGAAGTAGAGGAAAATTATATATGTCAAATGATGATATTAAAGGTAGTTTACCAGGTTCAAAAAATAAATATAATTTCTTAAATTTTGATAGAAGGTATAAATTAAATGTTAGTGATATTGATGGTGCTGTTGCTGATAGTAAAAAATATAGTATTGTTACTAAAAGATGTACTAATCCTTTAAATCCGAAATATCAATATTTAGGAAGAAAAGAAAATATAGATTATTATGGAAAAAATATAAATAATCATAGCTTTGACATAAGTAAAGAAAATGAAAGTGAACTTTTTGGTAAAAAATTAAATAAATTAAATAATAATGATGAGAATAATAATTTTAATAAAAATAATTCCCAAACTATAAATAATAATCGATATGGATTTGATAATAATAAAATGGTTTCTCAAAGTTGTAATAATATATTTTTTAAAGGTGAAGAAAAAGCATATAATAATTTTAATGATTTTTTATTAAATTGTTCTAGAGATAATATTTCAAAACCTATTTTTAATCCTGAATATTATCATAAACCAAATCCTAATTTTGAAAGAATTCATCATGATTTATATTTTTCTAGAAAAAACCCTGATAATAGATTAGATAATATAATGAAAAGAAATATAGAAATTTTATCTTCTATTAAAACAAGCACAAATGCTCAAAAAAATTTGGAAAATATTAAAAACAATATTGAAGAATCTAAAAAAATTTTTAAATTAAATACTTCAAATTCAGTTAATATAATGAATAAAAATAATTTGGAAAACAAAAAAAAAGATACTATATATTCAGAATTATATGATAAAACTTCTTTTGAGAATCAATTGTCGAATTTTTTAAAAGATAATTCATATGAACCATAAAAAGTGTATGAAAATTATTTGAATATGTATTTTTAGATAAATATAAATATTTTTTTTAGTAATATTTTTTAATTGTATTCAAAGATTAAATATAAATAAAAAATGTTGAAAGAACTATCATTATCAACAATACAATTTCCAAGATATCCAAAGAATAAAAAAACAAATGAAGTTTTTTTAAAAAATTTAGAAAATTATCGAAAACAAGAAAAATTAGCAAAAAGAATGAATAAATATCCTCCAAAACAATCAGATTTAAAACAAATATTAAAAACAATTCCATCAAATGAAAAAGCTTTATATTCTAAAAAATTTAGAAAAGATTTAACCAATACAATAGGAACTAATTCTTCAAAATATGTTTTTTTAACTACAGAAGATAGTACTCAACCTTATTTAACTTCAAAAAATAATTCAAATTTTAATTATGACCATAATAAAATATTAAATAATATAAATGATGATATTGTTCATCCTTTAAGTGAAGAAAGAAAAATTCAATTTAAAAGTTCTAAAGTTTTAAAAAAAAATGTTAAAGGATTAAAAAGTAATGTTGAAGAAATGAATTATGTTTTAGAAAAAACTAATAAAATTAATAATGATTTAATTATTGATACTAATAGATTTAAATGCGGTTATTTAGAAAAAAAATATGAAAATGAAAATCTGAATAAAGAAGCTAATTCTTTGAGAAATATTATTGGAAAAATGAGAGAACAAATTAAAAATTTAAATAGACAAACTAATTCTATGAATTACTTATATAATATTGATAAAGAAAAAGTTGATTCTATTAAAAATGAAATTAAAGAGAAAAAGGAAGAAATTAAATTTTTAGAAAATGATAATAAAAATAATAGAAGTATTGTATTATTATTTCATTCTAAATGTAATGATATAAAAGTAGAAATAGAAAAATTAAATAATACAAATAAAACTGTTGGAAAAGGATTACAATTTATAACACAAAATATGAAAAAATAAAAAAATAATTACAATTTAATTTAAGTAATCAAAATATTATTATTTAAAAATAATATAAATTTTATTTATTAAACCCTACATTAAACATATACAATGCTTTAAAAATCAAAAAAAAAAATAATAAATAAATAAAAAGAAGAGAAAAACAATATATAAAATCTTTATTCCTCAAAATCCAAATTTTGACTTCTTCCATATAATCTACTAATTAACCAGCTTTTTCTATTAATACTTCCTTTAATAAAGTTTCCATTAAATAAATTACTTTTACTTAAATCTAAATCAATATCTTCTTGATAATCTTTTCCTTTTTTTAAAGAATACATTCCAATAATAGTAAAAAACATTAAAAAAACTAAACCCCATCGACTATTATTTCCTCCTGTAAAATCACATATAATTCCATATAAAAAAGGAGCTGGAAAAAAACCAAATAAATTATAACAAAATTGAGTAATTGAATTTCCTTCTTCTTTCATATTATTATCCATTGAATTTAATAATATTCCAGTTAATCCTGGCATTATTGAAGCACCAAAAAATATTGTAAACCACATTAATATTAAAAATATTATAAAATTATTTAAAATTGGTAAAATAATTCCACAACAAAATGCAATTAAACTTGATTTTAATAATAAATCCATTGCTTTTTTATTATTTTGATATCCTCCTAATTTTTCTATTAAATAACCTCCTATTAAAACTCCACTTGTTGGAGAAGTTAAACATATTACTGAAAATGAAATAAATATTTTTGAATCTTCTTGTTTTAATATTTTTCTCATATAATCTGTTATCCAAAATTCTATTCCAGTTATTATAAATAATATTGAACATATAGATATTAAACATGTTCTATATAACTTATTATTAAATAATGATTTTATTGTTTCTAAATAATTAAATTGTTTTTTTATTTCATAATCTTCTTCATATGAAAAAATTGAAAAATCATTTAAATTTGTATATTTATCATAATTAATAATATTATATTTCTTTAGAAACTCAGGAGTAATAACAATATTTTTTTTATTAAATTCTCTTGTTAAATTAGTTCTTTGATAATTTCTGCTAAAAACTTTATCAGGTGAAAGAAGAAAAATAATAATAGTAATGATTAATAAAATACATTGAATATAAAAACCATATCTCCAATTATTAAATTTTTTAATACAAAAACCTTCTAAAGCATAACCAATTAAAGTTCCAAAAACAGTTCCTAATTGTAAATAACTTAACCAAATAGTTCTTATTTCAAAAATACCAAATTGATCAACCCAAACAGGGAAATAAATCATAGTAAAAATTTGAAAAAATCCACAAAAAAATCTAGAAAGACATAAATAAATTAAATTATTAGATTGTGTTAAAAAATATAAAAAAAGAGAAGTTAAAATAATACTTGAACTAACAATCCATTTTGGAGTTATATAATTAAATATATAACCTGCTATTGAAGCTCCAAAAGTTAATCCTAAAAAAACTGAACTTCCAACTGAACCTAAATCTGAATGATCTAAATTTAATTCTGACATTAAATATGTATTACATGCATCTATTGCTCCATGATCTAAATGATTAAAAAAATGTATCGATAATATTAAATAAAATATAATTTTTCTTATTTTTTTTGAAAATCCTCTTTTTATTATTGTCTCTTGAATAATTGGAGCACTTATATCAGAAGAATTTTCACTTCTTTCACTTATACTTTCCATTATTTGTTTTTAAAATTAATTCATTAAATTTTTGAATTTTTTTTTCATGTATTTATTTATTTTAGATTATTAATTTATTTTTAATTGAAATTGTTTTTTTTTTATGAAGGAAATAAAAAACAATTTTTTAAAGAAGAGTTTATTTGTAAAAAAAATTGAAATATATTTTATATACTTAGTTTTATAATAATTAATTAATTTTAAAAGATTTAATCAATCAAGAAACTTTTTTAAAGAAGAATATATTTCTAAAAATTGGAAATATATTTTTTATTTATAAAATTTCATATTTATAATCATATAATTGTTTTTCCTATTCTTTTTAGGCCCAAAATTCCATTTAAATTTTTTTAAAATTTGAATCTTTCTCAAATATTTTAGAAAATTTTGATTTGAATACAAAAACTTAAAAAATTTATAATTTAAATGTTTATTTTTTTATTTAATTTTTTATTAAATATGAAATATTAAAGGAAAGAATTAAATAAAACAATTATTAATAATAATATTTTTAAATTATATTTTAATTAATTTATATATATTTTATATTATGGATGATATAGAAATAAAAGAAGATTTAAAAATAAAAGATTTATTAATTAAACTACAAATTTTAGCTCAAGGATTATTAGAAGAGAGGAAAAAATCCGCGAGTTACTTAGAAAAAATAAAAATATATGAAAAAACTCTTCAAGATAGAGATCAAACAATAACAGATTTAAACAAAGAAAAATATGAATTACAAGCAAAATTAAGTTTAGAAAAAAGTAAAATAGGAAAGAAAAAAAAGGGAAATAAAATAGGAAATTTAGTAGGAAATTTTTTACATTCAGATAGTCAAAATGATGAAAAAATAACAAAATTAGAGCAAGAAATAAATAAATTAAAATATGAAAATAAAAATTTAACTCAAAATATAATTGAAGATCAAGAAAAATATGATCAAGACAAAATGACTCTTCAAACAACTTTAACAATTCAAGCAAAGAAAATAGATCAATTAGAAAATGATAAAAAAAGAATAATAGAAGAAAATTCAAATTTATATATGCAAAAAGAAGAAGTAAATAAAATGATTCAAGATTTTGAAAAAAATAAATATAAATATGATGAAGAATATGCTAAGTTTAAAAAAGAAAATGAAGAATATGAAAAACAAGCAATGGAGTCTTTATTAAGATTAGAAGAAAAAAATCAAGAATGTTTTAAATTAGATAAAGAAATAAAAGAATTAAAAAAAGCTCAACAAGATATGGCTCTTAAATTACATGAAATGAAAAAAGAAATGAAAAATCAAAAAATTAGAAAAATTGATTTTAAAGTTGAAAAAGTTGAAGGAATTTTATCACATAATAAACAAATGACTATTACTTTTAATAAAAATGAAAAAAATGAAAAATTTGAAATGATTTTATCTACTGATAATAAAGAAGATAGAATTGATATTATGAATATTAATGATTTTAAAAAAAGTGAAGGTAAAGATAAAAATAAATTTGATATAAATTATGTTTCTAATGGAAAAAATGTTAAATTAGTTGTTAAAGTTCATGAATTATTAGCTGATTTTTTCTTTCAAACTTATAGAGATTTCTTCTCTGTTGCTAATGAATCTGCTTTATAATAAAATTAATTTATTATTTTAAAAGATAAATTATTATTAATGAAATATTTAATGTTAAAAATTAGTTATATAATTATCAAAGAAAAATATAAACATATATTCATAAAAAGAGCCATATTTTCTTATGAATAATAAATTGTTTTGAATTTTATTAAATATTATTAATTGAATATTTATAAAAAGATTGAAAAAACATAATTTAAAAATGAAAAAAAAAAATAAAAAAATAAAAAAAGATATATTTAAAAACATAAAAAAATCCATTTAAAACAAATTTAAAAAAATTTATTTTTCCTCATCATCCTCCTCACTTTCAACTTTCCTTTTCTTACTACTTTCTTTCTTTTTATGACCTTTTCCCTTTTCACTTTCCTTCTCATTTTCCTTCTCACTATCCTTATCATCATCATTATTATTATTTCTTTTAGTTTTTTTATTTAAAACAACATCATTCCCTTGATTATAACTTCCAATATCTTCATTTTTATATTTTTCAATTTTTTTATTTTTTTTAATACTACTTCCACTTTCAAGAACAGAAATTCTACTTTCAATAATTTTTTTGCATTTCTTCCCAATATCTCCATTAGAATTTTCGCCTAGTGCATCGACTCTAATACAAAGAGCACATTTACTAGCTAAACTTCTAGAAATTTTTCCTTTTAATTTTGGATTTGCACTTCCAACAAGACTAGCATGATAAATTAAACCATATTTTGGAGTTTCATGTTTAGTTCTCAAAGCTCTAAAAAGTGCTTTTTCAGCTCCAAAAATTTGAATTGTAGAAGCAGGCATTTTTGCTAAAGAAATTAAACTTCCTGCATGAGAAATTAAACGAGCTGCTACTAATTCTCCTACCATTATTGTTAAATTTGGAGCTATTGTCATCATTCTATTTCTTAAATATTCTGTTAATGATTGACGATATTCACTTAAAAATATTATTTGATTACATAATTCTTTTATATTTATTTCATCTTCTTTTGATATTTCAGAACCCATTGAAATTTCAGCTGATTCTTTTATTAATTTCTCATCTTCTGGAGTTAAAATTTCTGATAAATTTATATTTTTCGTATTTGTTCTCATTCCTATTTTTTCTACTACTTTTGCATATGTTAAATTGTCTGTTATTATTTTTCCTACTTCTGGAAAATGCCATCCATACCATTCACGAAGACGCATTGTGTAATTGTTCAATTCCTTGTCTAAATCATCCAGTAATCCTACTGCTTGAATCACCATCACATCTACTTTGTCTATTGAAAATTTCAATTGGTGACGATAGTAATTGTGACTTAGTCCTACTGTACCCGTTAGGAAATCTTTCTCAGTTATACCTATAAAATTTAGTTTTTTTAGTTAAATTATAATTTTTTTTATATAATATTTTTTATCTTGTTTTTTGTTCTTTTTTATTTTAAAATATGTTTTTTCAACATTTTTTTTTGTTTTTTTTTTTTTGGATTTTAGATTTTGGAAAGATGAATAAATTTATTAATTTATTCCCTTTTAATATATCTTTTTTTTTTCATCTTGTAGTATAAAAATATATAATATTATTATTATTATATTTCTTTTTATACTATCAGATAAATCCAAAAAATAAGAATAAAAATATTATATATGGAGTAATATTTACCACTTATTAAATTAGTTAATTGATTTCTTAATCCTCTAAAAACTTCTAAATATTTTTTATCAGCTATCGTATCAATTCCAAGAGCATTTTTAATACAAGTAGCAATTTTTGGTCCATAGCCTAAAATAATTTACAATAATAAATAAAAATAATATACAAAGAAGAGTTTTTTGAACATCTTTAGAAACAATATTTTTTTCTAAAAATTTTTTTAAATCAGAAGGTAATTCACCTTCATTTAATTTAGTTAAAGAATTAACTGCATGTTCAGTATCTTTAAATTTTCTAAATGCTTCTAATTCTACATATTTTGTTGCAGTTTCTGAATCTTTAAACATTTCAAATATATCTTCTACTTTTTTTAATTTTTTTGTATTATTTATCTGGAATAAACTATATCCTGCTGGTGTTTCTAATAAAACTAACATTTTTAAATTTTAGATATAATTTTAATTAATTATTTTGTTATATATTTTTTTACTAATTTTATGAAGGTTTATTTAATTTTTATAATTTTTAAATTAAATAAAAAAAATTAAACATACCCTATAATAAGGTTTTTTATTAAAAAAAAAAAATTGTTTTTAAAATTTTTTTGGATATTCTTTTATTGAGTATATGAAGCAAGCTTATTTAGATTATCCTTAATTTGTCCTAAAACATTATTTTTATCTTCATATAAATAATAGCAATCATATAAAGCATGAATTTGAGGAATAGTTTGTTTTAAATTAATCTAAAACATTTAAAAATAAAATATTTACTTCAGGACAATCTTTTAAAATTTGAGAATTATCTTGTAAACTTTGAATATAATCTTGAAGAAAAATAATTCTTTTTTTTAAAGTATCATCAGATTGATTCTATTATGAATAAAAAAAAAAATAAAATAAAATTTAAAACTTACAGCAACATCAAATTTAGTTGGAATTCTACTTCTATCTTTAAGATAATTTGCAATTTGATTTACTTCTTCTTGACAATCTCTTGCTTTTGAATCCATATTATTAAATATTTCTTCTATATTTTCTGCTTCATCTATTTCAGGATAAGTTGTTTTTGTTCCACAACAACCCATTTTTTTTTATAAAAAATTCCATTGTTAATTTTTTCTTTGAAAAAATAATTGAATTTATTAATTTTATTAATTTTATTATATATTATTTTTATTTAATAATATATTAAATCCATTTTTTCTTTATTTTTTATTTTTTCTTCATCTTTTTCTTTGCTTACTTTTTTTTTTATTTTTCTATATGGAGGACCTGGAGTTTGTTTATAATGAAGAATTATTTTATCATTATTTTTTTGAGAATTTAACATTCTTATTTTATATTGTTGATCAATTTTAAATTTTGATTCAACTTGTTTTCTTTTTTTATGATATGCTTTTGCTTCATTTAATATTGGATTCATTATTGTTGGATCTTCTATTATATAATGTTGAATTGTATTGAGATAATTATTTACTATTCTTTCATCATTTTTAATCTTTTTTAATATATCTCTTATTTTATCCTTTATTTTTAATGAAGTTTTTTTTTCTAAAATTAAATTTTCATCTATATTATTATTTAAATTAAAATCATATAATTCATTTAAACAATCTATTATATATTCCGATTGTTCTGAATTGCTATTTTTAATTGTTAAATATTCTTCTTCTAATTTATTATAATTTTCTTTATGAATTTGATATTCTTTTTTAAAAAATTCAATATGTTCTTTTAATTCATTTATATCATCAATTTCTTCTTTTATCATTTTTTCTTTTTCTTTTTCTCTATCGAAATTTGAATTAAGTAATTTAATTATTTTATTTTCAATTTGTTTAATTTTCTTTATCATATCATCAGGTTCTTTAATAATTTCAGATAATTCATTTTCTACTTTTTTATCATTATTATCAATTAAAAAATTATAATTTTTAATACAATTTTCAACTAATAAATCAATAGAATTATTTTTATTGTTACTTAAATAGTATTCATCTTGATTAATAACTTCATAATTAAATTTTATAAAACTATTTAGAGCATTATTTATAAAAGAAGCATATATTCTTATATCTTCAATTAGATTTAATTCTTTAAATAATTCATCATAAAGGATTCTATTTATATTTTCTTTATTTCTTAAATTTATTAGAACTTCTCTATATTTATCTTGAATTAAATTTAATGATTCATCAATTTTTTTAAGTGATTGATTTTGACTTTTGGAATATTCTAAAAATTGTTTTTTTTTAAGAATATCATTTTTTTTTTTATTTTCAATTTTTATTTCACTTTCTTTTCTTAAAACTTTTAATTTTTCACTTTCACTTCTTAATAATTTAATAATTAAATTATTCATTAAATTTTCCTTAACCTCTCTATTAAAATGATTAATAGATAATTTTCCGTCATCCAATTTATTTTCATTTCTTTTTTTAAATTTCCTAAGTAAATTTCTTGATTCAAAAATTAAATTTATGTTTTTTGTACTATAAGCAATTCTATGTATATTATTTATATCCTTTGAATTAAATCTTTTTTCTGTTAATTTTTTTATTTCTTTTACTTTTTTTATTATATTATAATTTTCATCTTCTTTTTTCGTTTTAAATAATAATCGAGATTTTATTTCTGGCATTCTTTCTGATTTTGGTGAATGAATTAATTTTCTTGAATTATATGAAATTATAGAATCAGTTTTTTCAAATTTTGAAGTATTCAAAAATTTATCATTTCTTATTTCAGTTGTATTATTTTGATTAATATATAATTTACTAGCTTGATTTAAATATGAAGATAAATTTGTTAATGGATCTAAATTTTTAAATACTCTCCTCCTATTAATTATTTTTATTGCTTTCATTTAAATAATAAAAACTTTTATAAAATTTAATTCTTTTTTTTTAATAATTTTAATAATATAAAAATAAAATAAAATTTCCTAAAATCCAAAATATTCATATATTATCAAACATAACATTCTCTCTTTTTCTTAGAATTAATTTATAATATTTGAAATATTTTTTTTAATGGAAAATAATTTTACTAATTTTCCAAAATTTCAATTTATTTATAGTTTAAATAAAAATATTAAATAGAAAATTTTCTTGATAAGTCTATTAATATTTTTTACCTTTATTTTATTCCAATTTTCCAAATATAAAAGCAATTAGAATTGAAATAATTTGACAATCTAGTTTTAAATATTGTAATTAAATCAACAATGATAAAAAAAAGATTTCTTCTCTTATTAAAGATTTAAATATTTCATCAAAAATATTCTTTCTAAAAATTTTTTTTTGATGAAGCATTGAAAGTTTTTTATAATTTTATCATTTAGGGTTAAAAGATCATTCTGAACTTTTTTCTCTAATGAAAAGAAGAAGTAAAAAAGGAAAATATAATTAGAATAAATAAAAAAATATATTTTATTATATTATTAATTTTTAATTTCTTTAATTTTTCATAAGAAACTTCTTTATTTTATTTAATTTAAGAATTTAAAATTATATATTTTATAAAAAAATAAAAAAAGGAAAACAGTAAAATATCAAACCAAAAAAAAAATAAAAAAAAAAAAAAACACTATAAAAATTCCATAAAAACCCAAAAAAATTTATAAATAGTATTAAAAAAAAAAAATGTCAAAAAACAAAAAACAAGAATTTGAATTAACCTTTGCAAAAACAGATGATGGTCAAGAAATATATTATGAAGTTCGTGGAAAAGAAAAAGGACCAATAGTATTATTTCAATCAGGATTTATGGGAGTAATAGAAGCATGGACAGATTTAATAAAAATATTAGAAAAAGATTATAAATGTATATTACATGATAACAGAGGATTTGGTAAATCAAGTTCACCAGATGATAAAAAACATTATACTTTAGAAAGACATGCTGAAGATATAAAAAATTTATTAGATCATTTACAAATAAATGAACCAATATATTTAATAAGTCATTCAGCTGGTTGTTTTATTTTAAGTTGTTTTGCTGCAAAATATCCTCAATTAACTAAAAGAATAATAAATTTATCTGGTTTAATTACTGGATTTGTTAAAGTAGGAAATAATGATTTAAAAAGTGAAAATGATTTCAAAAATGCTTTATTACTTCCTTCTCAAAGAGCTAATTTTTATAAAAATTTAGGATTAAAATTAGAAGTTGCTCAAGAAGCTTGTAAATGGAATTATAAAGTTATGGCTTATAATGCTGATTGTTTAATTTTAAATAAAAATTGTATGAAATATTATGATAAAATTGAATGTGAAGTTTTACTTATTAATGGTGATAAAGATGTTTTCTTTGTTCCTGATAATCCAAATGCTCAACCAAATGTAAAAAAAGGAAAAGTCCTTTTTATTACTAATGTTAATCATTTTCCTCAATATGAAGAAACTAATAAAACTGCTGAATTAATTAAAAAAAATCTTGAAGTTAATCCTTTGGATAGTCTTAAAAATTTCCTTTAATAATTTTGAATATTTATTTATTTATTATTTTTAAAAATATTTAACAAGAATTTTGAGTTTTTTTAAAAAATATTTTTATACTATTCAAATAATCTTTATATATATGATTTAAGAGTAAATTAATTTTATAATTGCTTTTTTATACTTATAATTAGTAATTATTTTAAATCTTTCATTATAAGGTTATAACTTTAATATTTTTATAATTCTCATTCTTTCGAAATAAAGAATTAATTAAGATTAAAAAATAAATATATTTACATATAAATATAATAGTTTTACTCACTTGTTCTTATTTGATTTTTATCATTTTTCATTTTAATTAAACGTATAATTTTAAATTCATTTTTATTTGCAACTTTATTCTTCTTTTTAAATTTTAAATTTGGACTTTTTGACAATGCTACTGTATTTAATTTCTTTTTTCTATTATTTATTTTAAAAGTTTTACTTAAAAATTTTAAATATTTACATCCACATATTTCTTTTTTATTATTTTTATCGTTATTTATAATATTTTGACCTAATATTTTTTTTTCGGATATTGTTTTTTTTTTTGGAATTTTACATGGTGATGAAGATATTATAAAGTTGCTTTCCTTATTAAAACTCATTCTTTTTTTTATTCCTTTCTTATAATTATTATCTCTTTCAAATTTATAACATTCTGTCTTTTCATTAATAATAAAATTATAATCTAACTCATATTGCTCATTTAAATTTTTTGGATTTTGGCTATTAATAAGAAAAGTATCTTGTTTATTAATAATATTTTGAATTTCTTTATTAGTAAAGTTTAAAAGATAATTTCTGCATTTATTAACCTTTTTATTTTTCATTTTTTTATGAATAAAATAATAATAATAAATTTCATATTTTTTAATTTCTATTTTTATAATAAAATAATAATTATTTAATAAAATAATCTAATCTTCTCTTATAACTGTAATTACAGAATAATTTTCGAAATCAAGTCCACCAATACATTTAATTCTTTTTTCTTTTTCTTCAATTTCTGTTCTTTTACTTGTAAATAATTTAACATTTCTAGCATGAGTATAATCAACAACAGCAACATCAAATAATAAAGTAATAGGAGAAGAAAAATTAAAAGTATGAACAATATTTCTTTTTTCAGGTTTTTTAACTTCAGGATAAAAAAATGTTAAAGTTAAATTATTTGTTTTATATAAATTTTGATAATATTTTTCTACAGCTTGAGTTACATTTTTACAAGATTTATTTAAATATATAGATATCTCTCTATTTGATAATGTTGGTTTTGTCATTATTTTAAATAAATCAAATTTATTCGCATCATAAAATTTTTCTGATTGATTTCTTTTTAAAAGAGTTTTATAATAACTACCTTTATCACAATCTTTAATATAATTTATTTCTTTTTTCTTATTTACAGTAAGATTATTAGTTGACATATATCTTTTACCATTAATATATGTACAATAATAAAAATCAGGAATAATATATTCATTTTCATCAATATTAAATATTTTATTATATTTTTGAAGAATACTATTTCTATTAATTTTAATTTCTACATTTAATGGTTCTTCTATTGAATCTTGTGAAACTTCATCACATCCTAAATTAATTAACATTTCATTTTTATATTTTTTAATACATTTAAGAATATCTTTGTATTGTTCTTTACTAAGTTTCAAATAATCTGATTCAGTAATATTTTCAATAGATTCGGTTATTCCATCATAATCAAAAAGACATAAATTATCAATTAAATTTTGAAAAGTTTTATGATCTGATTTATTTGAATATTGAACTGCTTTATTAAAACTTTGAATATGATTTGATAATTTATTAATTTCATTTTCATAACTTATATTTAAACATTCATCAAAAAAACGAGAATTAAGAACTTTATTTAGGGAATTTTTTTTACTTTGAATTATAGAGAGAATTTGTTCATTATGTTCATTATTTGGAATTTTTATTTTTTGAGGACAAAATTCTATATTTCCCAATTGATTAATATCATATTTTATTGATTGTAAAGATATATTTGTATTATTTTGTTTAACATCCATACTTCTTAATCTATGGTCTTTTGGTTTTATAATTTGATTTTTATGTTTTTTCATTTCAAATAATGATTCTTGGAAAACATTATTACCTCCTAATTTTATGGTAATCATTTTTTATTTTAATCAATCTAATTTATAAATAATTTGAATAAAAATAAATGAATTACCAAAAAATAATAATCTCTCCTTTCAAAGATAATTTATCAAATGAACAAAAATTTTTAAATGATAAATGTAATATTATACTAAATAAAGGAAATGAAATATTAATAGATTTTCATCCTTCATTATTTCTTCCATCACCACGTTCAAAGAATTCAAATAATATTTATAATAGTAATATTTCATTTAATCAAATAATTATAAAAAATTTAGATTTAAAATTTTTAATCTGTAATTCTATAGTTGAACAAATAATAAAACCAGAAATGTTATTATTATATTTTAAAATAGGAGATAAATTTATAATATTAAATGATTGTGATGTTTATTCTTTAAATAATAATATTAATAGTGGATTAGGAACTGGATTAAATAGTGAAATGAGAAGTACAGATTTACCTAAAAAAAAAATTCATTCTAATCAATCATCTTCTAATCATATTCATGAAATTAAAGTTACTTATTTATTTTATAAAATATGTAATTATACTCAAAAAGTTATAATTGATATTTATAAAAATAAAATAGAAAAAATAATATTAAATCTTCCTATTTCTTGTTCTGTTTATATGTTAAAAAATATAATTTATCAAAAATTAAAAATAAAAAAATCAGATTTTATAAAAAATCATAATGTTTATGGAGTAGGTTTGTTAGACTCAGAAAATATAGAATTTATAAATAAGGCGCAGACAAATAAAAAATTTAATGACAATGATTTAATATATAATATAATGATTTATTATTTAGAGCCTATAAAATGTAAAGATAAATTTTTAAATTTAATATTAATAGAAAATTCTCCTGAACAATGTTATATTGGATTAGATTTTAAATTTAATATAATGAGAAATTTTAAAAAATTAGATAAATATGATAATAGCGCGCCTTCATATAGAAATGTTTCAGATGGTTTAAATTTGTTCATATATTGTTTAAATAATAATTGTAAATTATATAATAATTATTTTACTATTAACAAAGGTTATGGGAATTTTGATATTTTTACAATTTTAAATGAAATTATTTGTCCTTTTTGTCATTGTAAAAATTTTTCTTTAAGAAATTTAGGAATGATAAATTCAAAATGGTCATATCGAGGTTATTTAAAAAGTTTAAAAACTTCAAAAATAAATGGAGATGGTATTACTTTAGAAAATGATAAATTATTTATTATTAAAGAAATTATTTTCGAACATCAATTTATATCTTTATATTTTGAAGTAGAATTTTTTCAAATTAGACTTAATGTAAATAGTAATAAAAATTCTTTTCAATCTAGTATTAATAATATTGAAAGTAGTCTTCTAGAAAGTTCTTGTGACATTAGTGAAAGTGATTTAATTAGTATTAATTTAGAACAAAAATATTTTGGAAATGAAATGAATAAAAAAAATAAAAATTTAGAAGTTGAAATAAGTAAAGAATTTACATTTCAAAAAAATGAAAGTGAAAAAAAAGAAATAAATAATAATAAAGATAATAATAATAATAAAAATATTAAAAATAATGATAAAGAAATAATACAGTTATTTGATAATAAAAATTCTAAAGAAGATAAAAAATTTCAAGAAGAATATGAAATACAAATTGATTATAAAAAAGAAAAATGTTGTTTGGAATGCGGACAATTTTCTAATACTTCATGTTATTTATATTAGAATTATAATATGTATTTTTAAAAATACAAAATGTTTCTTGAGTTTATAATAATATAATATGTATGATATATAAATAATTAAATATATTTTTAATTTCATTATAAATGGAAATAAATTTCAATCAATAATTAATTTATAAAAATAATAACTAAACAATTAAAGATATAAATATAAATATTTTATCATTAGATAAATTAGAATTAATCTATTTCATTATTATAATTTCCAAAAAGAGAAAAATATTCTTCAACTTGTGTAGGAATTTCTTTTAAAACTTCTTGACCTAAATCTTCACTATTACTATTATATATTCCTTTTTTATATTTTTCAAATTCAACAAATTGAACTAAATCTCTCTTAGTGACTCTTCCATCTTCATCAGTTAAAGGTATTTCATCACCATCTAATTCAATCATAAGAGAAAAATCTTGTTTTCCAATCCCTATAATAATAACACTTAAAGGTAAACTTTCACATTCAATTAATAATTTTTTTGTTTTTTGCATATCATATATTTGACCATCAGTTAATATCATTAATATTTCATAATTATTATTTCCTTTAGTTTTTAAATTATTCTTTATTTGTGCCATTACTTTTTCTATTATTGGACTTAATTTTGAAGGACCAGATAATTTAATATAATTTAAACTTTCTTTATAATTTTTAATAACATTTTCTATTAAATATATATCAGGATTTTCTTCAAAATTAATATTAAAACAATCAGAAACAATTTGATTATTTTGATTTGGTTTTAAAGGAATTCCTCCAAAACCATAAACTGGAAAAAATTGATCTCTATCATAAAATGCTACTACTGAACCACATAAATTTATTGCTATTTGGTAATCATTTGGTCCATTTTCACTAATATAATGAAGAGAATCTGGATTTGAAGGCTCTAAATTAGATTTTGTATAATCTATTGCTATATTTAAATTGATTATTAATCCTTCTTTAATATAATCCAAAAATGCTTTTTTTTTTTTGACGTTATAATCTATATACATATTACCTATTTGTTCTGAAGAATTTGAATCTTTTGTTAATATAAATCTCTTTTCTCCTTTTATCATTTTATCTAAAGTTATTTGTGTTTCACCTTGTAATCCATTATTTTTATTAAATAATTGAACTAAAATTTGTTCATGTTTTGTATTACATAAATATGATGAGTTTATTTCAAATTGTTGTAATTTTTTTTTAAATGAAGCAAAAGTAAACTCTATACTTTTATAACTTGGTTTCCAATCTATTTTATTTGAATTTTTTTTTAACTTTTTAAACAAAATATAATAACACTCATTTCTATTAAAGTTATTCAGTTCAATGGAAAGATTAAATATAGATATTTCATTTTCTAAAATATTTCCTTCTTTTCGTTTTAATTCTAATTGTAATTCACCAATAATTTCATTTTCATCTTTTTGTATATTTTTTTTATAAATAGAATGTGGAGCTCCCATAATAAGTCCAACTGTAATATTCATTTCATTTATTTTTTGTTCATTCTCAAAAATAGAAAATCTTAAATTTTGTTGTTTTTCAAAATAATAATCAAAACAAAAAAATACTGAAAAATCACCATTTTCAATTTCTTCTGTAATTCCTAATAAATCAAATTCATTTAATTTTTTATTGTTACAAATTTCAACTTTTATTTTGTAATAATTATGAAATTGAATTCTATTATTATTCAATAAAAGTGAAATAGTTAATTCTACTTTTTCTGATAAATCATTATTTGGAGAAATATCTTCATTATTATTATTTAATCGTTTAATTAATTTACATTCTCCATATCTTTTATTAAAAATAATTTCTCCTCTTTCATATTGTGTAGGCAGATGTTTGAGTTGCGCTTGATTTTCATTTTGATTTTCATTTTGATTTTCATTTTGATTTCCATTTTGATTTTCATTTTGATTTTCATTTTGATTTTCATTTTGATTTTCATTTTGATTTTCATTTTGATTTTCATTTTGATTTCCATTTTGATTTCCATTTTGATTTCTATTTTGATTTCTATTTCTTTGAGGTCCATCAACTTTTGCACAACATTTTCCCATTTATTTATTGTATAAAATCACTATTTTTTTTTTAAATAAAATTTTTTAAAAACTGTTTTTATCACATTTAATCATTTACATACAATTAAAAAAATAATATTTGAATATAAGATAATTTTATTCATTTAAAATATAAAGTAAATGATTAAAATTACAGATTTAAAAACATATATTAAAAATTTAGTAAATAATAACTTTTCTAATTAAAACATATATTTTATAAATAATTTAATTAATTCATTCAATTTCAAAAAATGAATTTTAAGTTTATTTCAATCTTATGTATTAAATATTTAAAATAATTAAATAAAAAGACAAATATTATTTTGTTTTTAAATAATTTTTTTAAGAGAATTATGTATAACATATCTTCCATATTTATTTTTTCACATAATAATAATTTATTAAATATAAAATAATTCATAATTTAATAAATAAAGATTTTTATAATCAGTATATTTACTAATTGTTTTCCGAAAATATTTAATGAAAATTTTTGTGTAATAAAAAATAAAAATATTTCTAATAAAAATATAAAAACAATAGAATAACATTTATTCATTCCAAAATATTCTGAAATAATTGAATTGAAATTATCAAAGTCAATTTTAAGCAATATTAATAATTTTATTTTTAATTGGTTTTATAATCATAAAAAAAATAATTAAAAAAAAATAAGGTCATAATTTATAATTTTAGGAATAGATTATTTATATTTAAACTCCAAATTATGATAATAAAAAAGAAGGATTTATGACTTATTAAGGATTTTGTTTTTTATAAAAATATTCAGATGTCTAATTTCAAGATTTATTATTAAATAAATATTTGTTAAAATAAAATGTATCAAAAAATGATGAAATTATATCAAAATTTTTTTAAAATTAAAAAATTAAATTATGGGTTCATGTGCAAATTCAAGGAAATCAATTCAAATAATAGGCAAAACAACTTTAAATATTCAATTTCTTATTACTCAAAAAGTAAAAGTTTTAATTAGAAATAATCCTTTTATTAATATTACATTCTTAAATTTCAAGAAGCAATTAATTTCATTTATTCCTTTAGTAAATGATAAATCAAATTTTGAAAATGAGACAATTAAAAATTTTCTTAAGTGTTTTAAATTAAAAGAATTAGATGAAAAAATGTTTAATGATATAATAAAATTATCTATAAATAAATTAGTTTTAGTAATCCCAAAAAATAATTTATTTGATTCAATTTGTTATTTGTTATATTTTTTATTATGTAGAGAAAATAAGGAAAATAAATCAGAAAGAAATAAATTTTTATTAAATTTATTGGAAAATTTAAAAAATAATAAACAAGGTTTTTCATTATCAAAATTGTCATTCTTAATTATGAATATATTAATTTTTGTCTCTTTTATTTTCCTTTATTATTTTTTAGCACCTGCAATTTTGGAAATAAATTTTAATTTTAACACTGATAATATTAAAACATTATATATTGATAAAAAAACTTGTAAAAATATTAAACCAAATTCTTTGAGTAAAAATATTTATACAAAGATAAATGAAATGAATCATAGTTTTGATAGAATAAAATTTATTGAAACTTCACTTAAATATATCTTTCAACCATTGAAAAATTACTATGATTTAAATAATTCCACATCCTCTTTAGTTAATCCAAAAGATAATGAAATTAATGAAATTATTAAAAGATTAGATTATTTTTTTATTTGTGATAATTTATTGGAAATCTTTCTGAAAATGAAAATAAAGGAATATTAATTAAAGAATTTAAAATTTTATCACAATTCTTTTTCAATGATGTTAAATTTAATGAAATATAAATTATATAATTAAAAATTATTTTTTTTGGTTATATATATAGTAATTTATATCATATATTCTAATCTTATTAATAAACAACTTATTTTATTAAAGTTTTATAAGATTTTGATTATAATAACTATGAAATTTAATCAATAATTTTTTATTATATAATATTAATTCAATTTAGATGGAAAAAAATTATATTATTAAATCAAAAAATAAAAAAATGAATAATACTCTAAATCAAAAAATCAAAAGTTTCATTAAAAAATGCGATTTATTTGAAACATTTATTACATTTAGAATTAATGATGATTTAGAATATAAATCTTTATTTGGTGGAATATCAACAATACTTTTTATCTCTCTAACTTTATTTTTTACAATTTCTTATTCAAAAAATTTTATAAAACGAAAAAACATTGATTTAATATATTCAAATAAAATATTAGAAAAAGAACCATTTGTAAATTTAACAGAATCTAAATTTAATTTCGCTTTTGGAATTCAAAGACAATATGATGGAGAAGATTATATATTTGAAAATTATGATTATTTTAATTATTCTTTTGAATTAATTGAATGGAATGAAGAAAATAATTTAACTTTTAATAATTTAAATTTAACACCATGTTCCACAGATGATTTTTATTATAAAGTTGATGAATCATTTAATGAATTAAATTTAGAAACATTATTATGTTCTGATATTAAAAATGTAAATTTAACTTTAGAAGGTTTATATACGGATAAAAATTTTAAATTTTTAAGATTAAATCTTTCTTTATCAGACTATGCTATTAATAATTTAGAAGAATTAGAATTTTATTTAAATAAAATTCCTTTAGAAATGGCAATTTATTTTATGGATACATCAATCGATTATAAAAAACAATATAACTACATGTCATCATATATTAATTATATCTATAGAAGTTTGGATTTAAATTTTATAAAATATGTTTATATTTTTATATCTCAAATTGAATTTTCCTCAGATGATAATTTATTATTTGAAAATCCAAAAACAAAAATAAATTCAAAATTTGATTATTCATATGATTCATTTAGATTTTTAAATAGAATTAATAATAATTTTGACTTTACAGAAAGGTTAATTGGTCAAATTATAATTCAAGCTTCTCCAAAAATAATTCAATATTATCGAACATATCAAAAACTTAGTTCTTTTATTGCAGATTTAAGTGGATTATTAGGAAAAATTTTAATAATTATTTTTATGATTGTTCATTTTATTGAAAGAAAATTAATTGACGATAATTTAATAAATAGATTAATTAAATTTAAAGGAAGTCAATATTATAATGTAAATTATTTATTAACTTTATTTAATAAAGATAGAATTAGAAATAGTCTAATGAAAATTATAAAAAAACCAAGTTTAAATATAGAAAAAAAACAAAATATTTCTTCTTTAAATAAAAATGTTATTTTTTTATTAAATAATTTTGTAGATGAAAAAACAAAAACATTAAAAAATAATATTTATAAAAAAAATACATCAAATCTAAAAAAAGGACAAAGAAAATCTCATAATTATCATGTTAATTTTCCAGATTTTCCAAAATTAAAAGATGAAACAAATATAAAAATGTCTCCTATAATTCAAAGAAAATCATCTGAAAAAATAAATATATTCGCACATAAATTTTCTAATTCTGAATTATTAAATGATTCTCGTAGTTTTTCTTCTTTAAATAATCCTCCTACTTTAGAATTTAAAACAAAGAAAAAAAAAGAAATAAAAAAAAGAATTTTACCTTTAACAATATGGGAAAATTTTTTTGCAACTTTTTTTTTTTGGTGTGATGATTTACAAAAAAAAAGATATGAATTAATTAAAAAAGCTGAAAATAAAATTCATTATTATTTAGATATTTTTAATTATATAACTAAAATGCAAGAAATTGATTTACTTAAATATTGTTTATTCAATAAAAATCAAATTATCTTATTTGATTTTTTATCGAGACCACCTATTAAAATAGAAAATAATAATGAAAATTATATTTATCAAGAATTTGAAAGAAATCAAACAATTATTAAAAAATTTGGAAATAATGAAATTGAATTATTATTTAAAACTTATAATAATATAAGAGAAAAAAAACAAATTTGTTTTGAAGATATTAAATTATTGCGTTTAATAAAAGCAGAAGTTGATTTTCTTAGCAATTAAAATTTATATATATATAAAATTAAAATAATATTTAATAAATAATTCAATAACAAAATTAATAATTATGAACTAAAATAAATATCTTTTTAAATAAAAGATACCTATTAATAAATAAAATAAATTAATCTTTTAAAAATCTTACTTCTGATCTTACTACATTAAGTAATTTTACATCTTCAAAATTAAAAGTATCTTTAATTCGAATATATCTATAAGAATTAAAAATATCATCCATATCATCTTTTTTTAAATTTTTTTTATTAATCATAATTTTTTCTCTTTCTTTATATTGAATTTCTTCACCATTATTTCCTATTTTAAAAGGAGTTTTAGAAATAAAATCAAAAAGCATAATTTGGTCTTTATCAAAAAAACAATATTTTAATAAATCAACTTCTTGCATTTTTTTTATAAAATTAAATATATCCATATAATAATGAATTCTAAATTCTGCAGACTTAATTGCATTTTTTCTTCTTTTTTGAATTTTTGAACAACAAAAAAATATTGAAGCAAAAAAATATTCTGAATATGATAAAGGAAATATTCTAACTTCTTCTTTTTCTGATTTATTTGGATTTTCATTTATTGAATTATTTTCATAAATATTAATTTGATTAATATCATTAATAATATCATTTGTATCTTCTCCTATTTTTTTTATAGAATCTTCAGTCTCTAAATTATCATTTTTTTCTTTTTTTATTGTTATTCTTCTTCCAAATCCTGGTTTTCGTTTTATTTTATTTATTAAATTTGATTTTGATCTTTTTTCACTTACAAAAAAATTATTATTTTTATTTCCTTCAAAAAAAGTTGATTTTTTTTTTTCTTTTATAAAATCATTATCATTACTTTCATTTTTATTTTCTTTTTTATTTTTTATTTCTTCTTCCTTATCCTCTAATTTATTATCATCAATTAAATCTTTAGAAACTATTTTTTGAGTTCCTAATTTATTTTTAACAACAGGAACAGAATCTCTATTTTGAAGAATAGTAGTAATTTTATTATTTTTTTTATCTAACATAAATAAATTAATAAAATAAGAAATATCATTATATTTACTTCCTTTAAAAGCAAGCATATGATTCATTAATTTATTATCAATAATTTGTCTTTCTGAAATTCCAACAAGAGTAAATAAAAATAATAATAATATTCCAATAAATCCTGCAATTTCTGCAATAAATTCAGGTAATTTTTGATAATTTCTTTGTAATTGATATATTTTTGAAGATGTTTGTATTGTAAATTGACCAATTAATGTATCTGAATTTAAAGATCTTGATTCTACATATTTAAATGAATCTGATGAAGTATCAAAAACTGAATTTATTTGTTTTGAAGGCTTTCTAATAATTAAATTTTCATCTGTTGAATATTCTAATGATGAAATAAAAATTCTTGTATATTTTACAAAATTAAAATCTATTGGTTTAAATATATAATTTAAATTTTTTGAGATAAATTGAGTTTTATTTTTATAATCAAAAGAAGTATCCATAAAATAAATTGACAATTCTAAAGGATTTTCATCTAAAAAATTCTGAGTTTCTTGTAAATTATTTAAAGCATATTCTGAAATAGAAAGATTTAATCTTAAAAATCTAAAATAAAAATCTGTATATAAACCATCTAAAGTAAAATTTAAATCATCAGTTAAAATAGGACATAACATAGTATTTAAATCATTAGAATAAAAAACATAATCAACCATATTTCCAAAATCTTCTTTTTCACATTTTTTTAAATTTATATTTGTACTAAAAAATTCTCCCTCATTATCACCAATCCAATCAATTAATTCCATTGAATAAGAAAAATAATCTTTATTAGGAAATGTATATATTCCTCCATTACCAAATTTTTGAAGTCCAAAAGCAAAACTAAAATTTATTTTTTTTAAATCAATTGAAGGACCACTTGAAACAATTTTTGTTGAATATATAAATTCTATATTATCTCTTCCAAAAAATCCCCAAGAACAATATAATGTATATAATAATGAGATTAATAATGATATTATGAATAATATTCCTCCTAAGAATGAATGGTATCTATATTCATTATTTATTGTAAATGTTATTGATGAACCTAAAACATCTGAACGTTTAATACTTTTTTTTAAACATCTAAGTGAACATATTTTCATATTGAAAAAAATAATATATAATTTATAAAATTAAAATCTTATTTTTTAATTGGATTTTTTTTTTTAATTTTTTTTTATTATTAATTATTTATTTAATAATATTTGATGGAGGTTAAAAATACTTTAAATAATTATGTTTTAACAAAGGATTATAATGAAGGTTGTTTTTCAAAATGCTTTGGACATTGTTTTAATTTAAAGCTATTTAGTGAAATAAAAAAGCCAATATATATTTTAAAAAGATTAATATGTATTTACATTTTATTTTATATATTAGAATTAATTGGAGGAATTTATATTAATTCATTAATTATTATTTCTGAAAGTACATTTTTATTAACAGAAATTTCAAATTTATCATATAATTTAATTAATAGATATTTTAACAAAATTGAAACAAATTATTCATTTACTTTTGGTTATTATAGAGTTGAATCAATATTTATAATTTTTAATATTTTTTTTCTTTGGATAATATCGATAATTCAAATTATAATAAGCATAATAAAAATATTAAATTCATCAAAAGAAATAAATAAAAAAGGAGTATTAATATTTTCAATTATATCTTTCATAATCAATTTATCATGCTTAATAAAATTATATAATTTTATTGGAATTATAATGAATTTTTTTTTACAAATGAGAAATGATAATCCTTATAAAAAATATGAAGATGAAGAAAAAGACAATAATTTAACAAATAATAAATATATTAGAAATAATATAAATGATAATTATGGCATTAATATTGAATTAGACAATGTTAATAATGATAATTCAATTAAAGAAAATGAAAGTAGGTTAGATGAAAGTGTAAATGATGAAAAAATAGAAAATGAAAATAATTCTGAAAATCAAAAAGAAAAAAAAAATAATTCATTATTAGTTCTTGATAATAGGGAATTAAAAGCAAATATAAAAAAAGAAGAAAAAAAAATAATAGAATTTTCCAACGAAAAAATAATAATTAACAAAAATAATGCAATATCAATTTTTTTTCCTTTTCAAATAAAAATATTCAGAAGTTTATTTGTAATTGGAATATCTTTAATATTTTTTTTTGATAAAAATAAAACATTTCAAATAATAGATCCTTTATTTACAATATTTCAATCATTTTTTTTAATAATAATCACTTTTCAAATTTTTAAACATAATTTATTTATATTATTAGAATCAACAGAATCAGATAATTGTCCAAGTCCAGATGATATAGAAAAATATATTTCAATAAATCAACCAAATACTTTAAAAATTCATAATATTCATGTTTGGTCTTTAAATGAAAATATTCATTGTGTTACCTTTCATGTTATTATTGAAGATGATACTTTAAGAAATAATATTAATTATAATATTAGTATTGGGAAAGATATTCTTGTTTCAATTATAAATGATTTAAAAGAAAAATTCGGTTTTAAATTTGTCACTGTTCAAATTGAAAATGGAGCACAATATTTAAATCTTTGTAAACAAGATAATTAATATTTAATAATTAATTTCTATAGTTTAAATATATTTTTATAAGTATATTTTATTATAATGGTTTTTTTTTATGAAAAAATTTTTGTTTTTTTTAAAAATATATAGTTTTAAAAAAATAAGAATAATTAATGAAAGATAAAGAAAAAATAAATTCATCAAGAGGAATTTTATTACTAAAAGTTTCAAATGAATTATTTAAAATACGTCAATATGAAAAAATGTTAATAAATAGTATCTCATTAAAAAAAATCGATGAACAATATAATTTTAATAATTTTGAAATGAATTTTCAAAATCCAATAGAAATAGGAAAATCAATGACAGGAATATCAAAATCATATTATAATGTTGATAAAAAAAAAATAAAACAAAATACAAGAGAGAGAGAAAAAAAATATTCAATAAGGAAACCAAAATTTTTATATAGACTAGGAATAAATTCATCTAATATATTAAATATTATTAATCAAATAAATGATGTTGATTTAAATAAAATTAGAAAAAGAAAAGTTATTTCAGAAGCAAAATTTAAAGAAATCGAAACTCCTGCAACAATTAATAATTTATTTGATACTCAAGAAAAAACATTATTAGAAAAACAAGCTTTAAATTATTTAAGAGGATATGCAAATACTTTAAAAGATACAACTTAATGTAGAAATAATAGAAAAAGTATGAAAAGCTCTAGCACTGTTAGACTAAGTTTTTATGAAAATGAAATTAATGAAAAAATTAAAAAAACAAAAAATTTTAAAACTCCTCCTAAAATTAAAGCTAAAAGTGAGAAGAATATAATTGATTTATTAAAACCTAGTAAATTTAAATCTAGTGATAATCAAATGAGTATGAATAATTATAATTTTGTCTATGTTACCAATTTTAATGAAAATAATCTAGAACCAAAAATTATTTTTAATGAAGAAAACAAAAATAAAAATGATGAAGTTGAAACAAATAAAGAAAAATTTATTCAAAAAAAAATGAGTAAAAAAAGATCTATTACATTTATGTTACCTGAACAAAAAATTAAAAAAGAAGATAATGATAATTTATTATGATAGGAAAAAAGGTTAATTATAAATTCTATATTAGTTATTAACTTTTATTAAAAATAAAAAATGTAATGTATAAGAGAGAAAAGGAATTTTATTGGTCAATAGATTTCCTTTATTTAATAAGTATTAGATTATACTTATTTTCATTATATAAAATATTTAATGTTTTTATTATTATTAAGTTATATATTTAATTTCTATATTTTTAATTTGGTTTTTTATAATAAATTAAATTTATAAAAACATGTCATTATTAAATTCAGATTCAACAAATTTGTTTTCAAAAGAAATAATTGATGAAAACTCTTCTCAAAATAAAAAAATTGAAAAAAAAAATTCTCAAATGTCAATAGCACGTTCTCTTTTTTTAAAAAAAGGAAAAATTTTAAATATAAATTTAAATGATCAAAGTATTCATTCAGGTTATTGGGATTTTAAAAATTTTAAATTTAATAAAAAATTAGATAAAATAGGAGAAGGAACATATGGAGAAATATATTTATCATTTCATAAAAAAGATAATAAAAAATATGCAATTAAGCATATTCAAAAAGAAAAATTAAAACAAATGGAAGTTCCATTAGAATTAATATATAAAGAAATAAATATTCAATTACAATTTGATCATCCAAATATAACAAGATTATACAGTTTTTATGAAGATAAAGAAAATATATATATGATATTAGAATATTCAAACAGTGGAAATTTATTTACAAAAATTCTTTTTCAAAAATTTTTATCAGAAGATGAAGCTTTTATTTATTTTATTCAAGTTGTAAATGCAATAAATTTTTTACATGAATATAATTATATTCACAGAGATATAAAACCAGAAAATATATTATTATATAAAAATAATAATATTAAATAATGTGATTTTGGTTGTTGTACAAAAATATTAGAAAATCAAAAAAGAAAAACCTTTTGTGGAACAATAGAATATATGTCTCCTGAATTAGTTTCTAATGAAAATTATGATAAATGTGTTGATGTTTGGGCTTTAGGAATTTTATTATATGAAATGTTACATGGTTTTTCTCCTTTTAAAACTAAAAATGTAAAAATAAATAAAGAACAATTAAAAGAACAAATAATTGATAATATTGAAAATGGAGACATTATTATTTATAGGGAAGAAGTTATCTCAAGAATGTGTTTCTTTAATTAAAAGATTATTAGAAAAAAATGATGAAGATAGAATTAGTATTAAAGAAATTTTTCATCAATCTTGGGTGAGAAAATATGAAAAAATTAAAAAAGAATTAATTCAATTATAATGAAAAAAAAAAAGGAAAAACAAGAAAATAATGATAATTTAATGTTATTTAATAGTAAAATAGATAATAATAATATTTCTCATATTGAAAATGATTCTTCAATTGATGATAGATTTTTTGATGATAGTAAATTTACTAATTATTCTTTTTTAAGAGAAATAGAAGAAATTAGAGAAAAAGAAGTCAAAAAGAAAAACCAAAATAATGATTTAATTAATGCATTGCAAATTTTTGATAATGTTGATGAAATAAATAAAGAAAATAAAAAAGCTAAAACTGTTGTTAGACCAAAAAAATCTTTTTTTGAAAATTTATTTCAAAATTTCTGTTGTGAACTAAATCAATAATAATATATATATATTTATTATAAATAATGGTTAATCTTTATATTATTCAAATTTAGAATATATAATTAATTATTTAGTGAAAAATAGATTTATTTAAATAAAAAATAAAATCTAATGTATATATTTTATAATCCTTAAAAAAATAATTTAATAAACTAATTTTTATTTTCATTCTAACTATTATTGTTATTAAAATTATTATTTTCATTATTATTATTATTATTATTATCCATAATAAAATTCCCCATAAAATTATTACTCTCATTATACATATTATTATTAAAATTAACACTATTGTTAACATTATTGAAATTATTATTAAAATTTCTAATAAGATTATTATTAAAATTTATTTTATTATTATTATTATTAAATGCCATATTAAAATTCAAATTAAAAAATTGATTATTTATTAAATTATTTTGAATAAAGGCTATATTATCACTTTTTTTTCTTAATTCAGAATCACCATGTGCAAAAGCACATAAATTACCAAAACGACAAGTTCCATCTTTTTCCCAATATTTACATTTAACAATTTTATAATTTTGAATATTTGGTCCTTTTTTTTTTTGATTTAATAAATTTTGATTATTTGGATTTGACCTTAATTCAATTAATCCATGTGCAAATTGACATTTATCTCCAAAGAAACAACCTTTTGGACTTATATAATGTTTACATAATACTGTTTTGTATTTTAACGGATTTTTATTTATTGGTTTTTGTTCAGAAAAATTCATTTTTTTTGAATTTTTTTATAGGAATTTTCTTTTATTTAATTAAATTATATATTTTATACATAAACTTTATTTATTATATATATGTTTATTATGTTTATTTTAAATTTAGAAAAAATTATATTTTTTAACTTATTTTTTTATTTATTTATTATTATTGAATATAATTTGAAATTATTTTTTTGGTTATTTCCTTTATAAAAAAAATAATAAATGGATGAAAAACTAAGTGATATAAGTTCAAAAAATAATAGTGAAATAATCTTAAATGAAAGAATTTTAACTTTTTTAGAATATTCAAAACATAATAAAACAAAACCATTTTCACGTAAAAATGATATAAAAGGAAATTACACAACAATAAAAGATAGTTTAGTTCAATTAAACCAAATAAGAGAAAGTTTAATAAGTACACAAAGTCAAAAAGATAATAAAGATTATATTAATTTAAGAAAATCAATAAATATTAAAAAAGAATTATTAAAAGGAGCTGAACCACGTTTTAAAGTTTATCCAAATCAAATATTAAAACCTAAATTTGATAATTTAGAAATATCTAATAAATATCAAAATTTAAAACATAATGATATTACTCAAAGTATTGTTGAATTTTTAGAAACTGATGAAACAATTCCTCAAATTCAATTACAAAAACTTGAAAATAGAAAAGTAGGAATTACAATTGCAAATAATTTTAGTTTTGAATTATTAAAAGATGAAGAAAAATTGTATGAAGAAATAATAAAAGATTTTAGAGGAAATGGATTAAATAATATTAAATATAAACAAAAATTATCTGTTTCTTATTTAACAATTTTATTAAATGAAAATTATACTATTGGAAATATATTTATAAAACATAAAGAAATTAATCAATTTTTAATAAGGGAAATTTGCGTTTTTTTATTAATTTTATTTATTGATGAATTTAATGATATAAAAGATAATAATTTAACTGATTTTGTAAATTGTTTATTTTATTGCCATTTAAATTTTTTATTTATTCTTATGTTAATTATTAAAAATACTAAAGAAGAAAATTTAAATCTTGAAATTGACAAATTAAATTTTAAAGCTTTTCAAAGTTGTAAAAATATTTTAAATTCTGTTTCTTCTAAAATTGATTATGAAAAATATAAAAAAAATTTTCATAATCAAAATAAAATAATAAAAAGCATTTTAATAAATTTATTTAATAACTTAGGAAATATAAAGATAACAGAACAAATAAGAATAATATTTAATAATGCTAAAACTTCAAATATCAATGAAATATTAATAAACAAAATTCAAAACAACAATGTAATAAAAAATAAAATAAATAAAATAATAAATTATTCAAAAGAAAGAAAAAAATATAATACATTTTGTGAAAATAAAGAAGAAAAAGATTTAATATTAACAGAAGAAAATAATAAAAAAGAATCAAATAAAAATGAAAATTTAGAAGAAGAATCAGAAGAAGAAATATTAATTCAACCAGCTGTTCCATTTTTACCAAAAAAAGATATAAATGATAAAAGAGAATATACATTAGTTTTAGATTTAGATGAAACTTTAGTACATTATTTTGAAGATAATGATGAAGATAATGCTTATGTAAAAGTAAGAATGGGAGCAGAAAAATTTATAAAAATATTATCAGAATATTGTGAAATAGTAATTTTTACAGCAAGTACAGAAGAATATGCAAATATAGTAATTGATGGTTTAGATTGTTCTAATAATATTTCTTTTAGATTATATAGACAACATACTGATAATATTAATGGTTATAATGTGAAAGATTTATCTAAATTAGGAAGAGATATTTCTAAAATGATTATTATTGATAATATTGAAGAAAATTATAATTTACAACCTGATAATGGTTTAAATATTTCTGATTTTGAAGGTGATGAAAATGATAGTGAATTAAATTTTCTACTTGAAGATTTATTAGTTATTGTTAAATTAAAGGGAATTGATGTTAGAACAAAATTACCTGAAATTAGAAAAAAAATGCAAAAAAGATATAGTAATATTCATTAAAAGATTAATAAGTTTTTATATATTATTTTATGTTAGTTTATTTTATATATATTATTTGTTATTTTTTTCATACTAATATTTATTTATATAATTTTTTTTAAATTAAGATTCATTTATTGTATTAATATTAATTGAATTTTCTTTTAAATGTAATTTTCTTTGTTCATATTCTGCTTTATGTTTTTTTACAAAAGCTCTTAAAACTCCTACTTTATCATTTTTATGTTCTGTAAAATTGAATCCAAATAATTTACCAATTCTTAATTGAATTAAATAATCGTCTAAACTTTTTTTACTTATTCCAATTTTATCTGCTGCTTGTTCCAAAGTAAATTTAATTTTAGTCAAATTTCCTTTTTCATCTTTATCATAAAATCCATTATATAATGTTTTCCACATAAATACTTTTTTAATAATATAACCTATTTTTCTTTCTTTTGCTCTTTTAGATTTTGAATTAAAATAATTATGAGAATTACTTTCTTCAATATTTTCAATATCATCTTCTATTAAATCCATTCTTAAAACATTTTCTTTTTTTATAATTTGTCTTAATCTAATTCTAATATAAGTAATTGAATTATTATTTGGAGAGTGATTATAACCAATTAAAATAATTTTATCTAAAGGATATTTTCCTAAATTTACATAAGTATTAGTTTTGTTGTCATATTCACAATAACTTATTGAAAAATTATCTAATGAAATTTGCTTTGATAAACCTTCAATAATATCATTAAAAGAAATATGATTTTCATCAATAATTTTAGTTGATATTTGAGTATTAAAAGAAATATTTGTATAAGAATAACTAACATTAACTAAACATTTTAAATAATGAGAAGACATTTTATATAATCTAACAATAATTAAAAAATATTATTTAATATTTATAATATAAATTTAAATTTTATTTTATTTTATTATATTGTTCATTATGAAAATATTGAAATATACTTATATACAATTCTCTTATCCACTAAATCAGTTGGCATTTGTATATTATAATTTGTGATATTTTTTACTTCTCCTTTTCCTTTATATTCATATATTTCATTTACTAAATCATCATTATTATGGTTAAAATATTCCATATATCCATTATTATTTAAAAATCTTTGATAATTATTAAATAAAACATAAAAATTTGTTTTTTTAAATCCTTGAATTCCTCCTTTTCCATAAGGATGTCTTAATATTAATAAACCGCATTTTTTAACTATTATGTCTGATCTTAATTCCTTATTATCCTCGTATGTAATTGTATTTTCTTTATTTTTTTTACAACAACAACAAAAAATTCTATTTATATTATTTCGAAAAGAAAGAATATTAAAAGCATATAAAATAATAAAAGTAAATGTTCCAATACAAAGTGATAAATAGAAAGGAGACATAAAAAATTATCAATAAAAATTTAAAAAAATTATTTTTTTTTATATATAATTAGAAATTAAGTTTTTTTATTTAATGATATAAAGAAAATAAAATTTACAAATCTTAATAGGTTTTTTTTATTTTAAATATTCATTATTCTTAGACATAAAGTCTTTATGATATTTTTCATAACTAAATACAAAGTTAAATAAAAAACATTCGAAAAATAATATATAATATTATCATAAAAATGTCAAAATTATTGCTCAAATAAATTTAATTTTCTGTTTTTTTTAGAATGTTCATATAATTTAGAAAAAATAGGTCTATAATATTTTACACTAGAATATTTACGTACTTTTTTTTTAAATTTATCATTATTTGTATTTAATCCATCTTTTATTGAGGTTTCAAAAAATTGTTGAACATTTAATTGAGGAGTACTTTTTTTATTTATTTTTTTTTTATCAAAACTATTAGATTTAGAAATTCCAAATAAAGAATGTCTATGAGAATTTTCCTTTATATTGTGTTGAATTAAAGAAGAAAAAATAATTGTTATATTTTGCATTGAATTATTACTACTTATTAAATTTTTAGACAATTGTTGATGATAATTTAAATAATTTTCATTTTGTTGATCTTTCAAATTTATCAATGGATATGGATTAAAATTATTTTTATTTTTATTAAATAAATCTTCAGTTTGAACATATGTTTCAAAAATTTTAAATTTTCCTGTTTCAATACATGCACAATTTCCCATTTTAAATTATAATTTATATTTTTATTATTTTTTGATGATTTTAAGATATCTTCAAATAATATTATATATTTTTTATTTTTTTTAAAATAAATTTTCAAAAAATCATATTTATAATAATATTATTAAAATCTTATTTAATATAACAAAAAAAATAAAAATAATAAATAATTATTTCCTACTTTTTATAATAACACTCCTTGATAAAATTGAACTTTCTTTATTGACTTTAAATCTATAAATTTCGGTATAAATATTAGAATATCTCATAGAACAAATAGAAACATTATCAGAACGAATAATAAATTGTCCTTCAAAAGTATCTTCATCAACTCTTTTTAAAAAATTAAATTTTCTTCCATCTAATACACAAACAATAGAAGCTCCTTTTACTTTTACTTTAAATTTAACATCACTTCCTTTTCTTAAATAATTTACTCTAGGTTCTATTATATGTGTATTATCATTATCAAAACAAATTTTTTTATTTATTTTACTTGGAAAAAATTTATTATAATCTGATATTATTTTTGGTTGATAAGATTCAGAATTACTTCTTTTTATAATTTTAGGTAAATTTAATCTACTTAAATTATTATTATTTTTATTGAATTTATATTTTTCAAATCTTTGGAAAAAACAATTTTCATATACTCTAATATTATATTCTAAAAATGGAACTAAAACAATATCATTTGAAGAATGTAATCTTATTAATATTTCTAATATATAATCTCCATAATTTGGAAATGAAGGTTCAATATTATAATAATCATGCTCTTCATCAACTGCATATTTTACTTCTCCTATTTTATTTTTTCCATTTGATTTTAATAAATTTGCTTGAAATATTCCATCTTCTACTTTTAATTTAATTAATAATTTTTTCTTATTTGTTTTTATAAAAGGAAAATCTTCAGTAATTAAAATAATATTATATTGATAAAATGAATGATAAAATTGTCCAAAATCAATTAATTTCTTTTTAAAAAACTGTTTTTCTGTAATAATTTTATCTACTTTTTGCCAACTATCATCAAGAGGTTTATGAGTCATAATTAAATATTCAGGAATAGTTAAAAAATAATAAGGATTAAAATATTCAATTTTTTCACCTGTATTTTTAGGAATAGTATAATTTAATCCTCCTGAACCAAAAACTAAATCAATAAAATACCATTCTCCTTTAATATATATTGCTTCCCAATAATGATTAATATTATTATTAATTTCTTCAATATTATTTGAATTTATTTTAGGAATTAATCTACAATAACCTGGTATTCTTTTAAATTTTAAATTTTTTTTTTTACAGAAATATTCAAAAAAATTACAAAAACCATTACTTAAAGCTAATTCAGTTTTAAATATATTATATGGTGATTGTTCATATTTATTATTCCTTCTTTCTTCAAAACCTGTTTTATCATATTTTATATTTTCACTTATATAATAAAATATCATTAAATATAAATCTAATTCACTATTATTACCATGATATTTTAATATATAATTAACAGTATCATCTAAAGTTGATTCCTTTTTTAATGGAATTGATTTATAATATTTTTGAAATTTTTCACTTTTAACTATATTTTTAATATATTTTATTCTTTCTTTTATTTCATTTGGTATTCCATTTCCTTTTCTATGATTTGGAACATAAATTCTTTCTGGTGATTTCGAACTTGATCTTGATAATTGTCTTGATTTAAAATATGATGTTAAACTAAATTTTTTATTAAAAAAACCTGTAAATTTTGTTAATTTTAACATTATATCTCTTGAAGTTTTTACTTTAAAATGAGATAATGTTGATGATAAAATATTCGGTGTACTATTGTTTTTTGATAGTAACTTATCTTGATTATTAATATTTTGATTTATATTTTCTTTTTTTTTATTTTTCATTTTATTACTTTTTTATTTTAACAAATAAAAATTTAAAATTAGAGAAAATAAATTATAATGTCAAAATATAAAAAACATTAAATTTAACGATTTATATATTATTTTTGCTCTGTAATTTTTTTATCTTGTACTTTTTTTAATTCGGTTTTATATAACCAAATTAAATATATTATTACTATTGAACTCATTATAAAGAAAAATATTAAATTTCTACAATTTATTTTATTTATTTCATGTCTTATTGCATTTCTTATACTATTATATTTATTAACTATTTGATTTTTTGGATTCTCATAAACTTTGAATTTTATTTTTTTATATATATTAATTAAAGTATTTGTAAAAAGAGCATTATCTGAAAATTCTGAAAATTTATTAAATATTTTTTGAAATGAATTTGGTCTATTTATCCTATATTTCTCTTGTGAATTATCCTTATCTAATGTTGTTGTATTTATAATTTTATTTTTTGGTGGTGTTGTATCTATAATATCTAATTCTTCTTCATTGTAATGATTATTATGATTTCTTTTTTTCATTCCTTTATTATTTAAATTTATTTCACCATTTGTATTTATTTCATTATTATTTCCCTCATTATAATTATTATTTTCTTCATCATAATTATTATTTTCATAATTTTCATCTTCATTTTCATCATTAAAGAACATATATCCTTCTTTTGATCTTGGAAAAGAATCAGTATTTATTTCATCTAAATTATCATTAATATTATTATTTTTATAATTATCTTCTTTTTCATCTTCTTCATCTAATTTTTCTTCTTTTTTATCATTAATTTTTAAATTTACTTCTTTTTCTTCATTTATATTTAAATTATCAAAATTGTCTTCTTTTATTTCTTCTTTATTTTCTTTTTTATCTTCCTTTTTTTCTCTTTCATTATTTATATATAAATTTTCAAATAATCCAGAACCTTTTCTTATTTTTTTTTCTCCATTATTAACTTCATTATTTTCTTCATTATTTTTTTTATTATTTTCTTCTTTTTTTTCTTCCTTTTTATCTTCTTTCTTTTCCACATGATTATTATTAATAACTTTATTTTCTTCTTCTATATCATTTTCATTAAAATTAACTTTAATTTCTTTTCCAATTCTAAAATTATCAATTTGTTCTTTATAAAAGTTCAATATTCTTTTTTTATAATTAATTTTATCATTTAATTTCTTTTTATTTTCAGGAATTCTTACATATTGACATTCAAATTCCATTTGAGAAATTGACCTTTCTAATTCTTGAACATTAGTTTCAAGTTCTTTATTTATAATTTCAAATTTATCTTTTATTCAAATATATTTAATATAAAATTTTACCTTTTTTTTGTCTATTTTGAGTAATATTCAAAAGTAAATCTTTTAATTTAACAGAAGCATCATCAAAATTTTTTTCATAAATTTCAAATAACTTTGACATTAAAAAAACTATTTATTTTTAAAAATAATATAAAATAAAATAAAATAATAATATTATTTTTTTCTCATATTTATTCTCAATATAAATAAAATTGCTTATCAAAAGTCTAATAAAAAAATATAATAAAAAAAATAAAAAAAAATAAAAATATATATATCTTAAAGAGAATTAAAAATAATAATAATCTAAACAAATCAAAAAATGGATTATTTTAAAGTATTTCTCTTTTGTTTCTACGCATGTCTTCAAATGTATATATTTATGGCTCCAGGAGTATTATCATTTAAGCGTAAATTTTTTACGTCAAAATCGGTATCAATAGTATCAGAAATATTATTTGTATATTTAATCCCATTTTACGGAGCAATAGAAATAGCAAGAGTAGGATCAATGGAAATATTAAATTTATTTTGGATATTAGTAGTAAATTTTGTAGCATCATTATTAATATCATATATAATAGCATCGATAAGTCAAAAAGTATTTAAATTAGATGAAAGAATAAAACAAAGTTTTAATTTAGTTTGTACAATTCCAGCAATGGGAGCATTACCTTTAGTAATTGGAAAAGCTTTTTGTTTTCCTGGAGGACCAATGGAAGGTGATATTCATTGTGATAGTATGATTGGTTTAATGATGTTATGTTATTTAGTTGTTTGTATTTGTGTTTTTTTATTAGGTTATATTCTCATTCTTTCTGATAAAATTAAAAATAATATCATTCAAGAAAAAATGATGTTTTTATGGCAAATTCTTGTTCATAAATCTTTCGGTGAGGATTTTACTATTTTATATCTTTTTAATAAATATATGATTGATCAAAATAAATCTAATCAATTATATGAAGAATTTAAAAAAATTCATGGAAATGATTTAGTTAATTTAAAATATGAATTTGTGGAATATGAAAAAAGACATCATCATCATCATCATAAAGGAGAAAAAAATACAAATAATATTATTGGAGAAAAAAGTGAGAAAGTTATTCAAAAAAATATGAAAAGTGAAAAAGAATTTAATGGAAAAAAAAGAGCATTTAGTATGAGATATAAAACAAATATTCCAGTAAATTTATCAGAAAAATTTAAAAAAGAAGAGCAAAAAATAATAAATGAAAATGAAAATTCTAAAAAGAGTTTTAAAGATAATGAAAATGCAAAAAAATCATTTTCCAAAATGAATTCTCATAATTCAAATAATTTTGAAGAATATAATAATGGAAATAATGTAAATTTTAATGATAGTTATTTTGTTTCTGAAGTAAGTGAAGAAGGAAGTTCTTCTTCTTCTTCTTCTTCTTCAACTTCAAGTGATGATTCTTCTTCAATTCAAGATTTAGGAAGTCATTATTATCATGATAATAATGAAAACAATAATAATATTAAAAAATTAAATAGTGGAATTCATGTACCAAAAACACAAAAAACTTTTGTTTTTGAAAATAAAGGATTAAAAGATGAACAATTTTGTATTTTATTTGAAAAAAAAGAAACTTTTTATCCAGGGCATCATTTATCAAAAGAAATTAAAACGAAATTTGATGATAATACTAAACATTTAGATACTGATATTTTTTTTAGAAAATCAAATAAACATTTTACAATTAAATTACCTTTTGAAATGACAAAATCATTTAAAGAAAAAGGTATGTTAGATAATAATTTGAGACATCCAAGTTTTAATTTACAAACAAATCAAAAATATGCAAAAAGACATAAATCAGTAAGAATTCCAAATCATAATTTCCAAATACATTATGGTTCATTTAAACAAAATAATAACAATAACAACAATAATAATTTAAATAATAATAACAATACTAATAATATTAATAATATTAATAATATCGATGCTCCTAATAATGATAATATAAATAATAATATAAATAATAATAATAGTAATAAAAATTATTTAAAAAGTGAAGAAATAGAATTAATAGAAAAAGACAAAACAAATTTATCCGAGAAAGAAATAATATTAAATTATTATAAAACAGCATTTGATATGATAGAAAGCGATCCATCAAATTTTAATATAGATTTAATAACAGAATATGAAGAAATGAAAGAAGAAATATTAAGAAAAGTTCATCACACTCCTCCAAAATTTCCAATAGTTCGTTCAGCACAAATAGATTCAGAAACATTAAATATAATAGATAAAGAATGGGAAAAATTTGAGCCAAAAATAAAAACAGCAAGTCAAAGTTTTAAAGGACTTCCACAAGGAAAAATAGATAATCAAATTTTAATGGCAAAAATATATGCACCACCAACTTTAGGAGTTGTTATTGGATTAATATTAAGTTTAAGTAATATAAGATTAATTGTTTTTGATAATAAAAATCATTATTGGAGTAATATTGTTGATGGTTTAAATATTATTGATAAATCTATGGTTGCTTTTTTATTTCTTTTAATTGGTTTATCTTCTGCTTCTACTAATGGTTTAAGTATGAATAATCCTCTTAAAAAAAAACATATTATTATTGTTTTTATTATGAGATTTATTATTATTCCTGGAATTGGACTTTTAGTTATTTATTTTTGGAAAAATGTTTATGGAGGAATTGTTAAACAATCTTTAGTTTTTAGAATTATATTGTTTTTCCCTTGGTGTTTACCTTCCGCTCCTAATATGGCTGTTATTGTTAATTTAACACAATATTTTTTCGAAGAATATGGTTATTTAATTTTATTACAAAATGTTTCTTCTGTTGTTACTCTTACTATTTTATATCTTGTTTATTTTATCCTTATTGGATTATAATTATTTATCTTTTTTTATAGTAATAATTTATTCTCTATTCAATTCGTTTATTTTTTATTTTTTTTATCTTGCTTAAATTTATTTATTAATTAAGTAACGAAAAGTTTAGATTTATTATTATTATTATTTTATTATATAATTATTCTAATATTAAAAAATCATTAAATAGATTTTATTATTTATATATTTTATAAACATTAAATTATACAATTATTGTTTATTTTCTATTTAATATAAACATTTAAAAAATATTTTATTCTTTATTTTTTTGATTGTGGAAATATGTCTGATAAAAAAGATAAAAAAATAATTAAAAAAGAAGAAATAAAAGATGAAGAAGAAGAGGAATATGAAGAGGAAGAAGAAGAATATGAGGAAGAAGAAGAAGAAGAAGAATTAGAAGAGGAAGAAGAAAAAGAAAAACCAAGAACAATAATTAATCATCCACAAAAAAAAATAGAAATTAAAAAAGAAATACAAACTCAAAAAATTAAACCCCAAATAAATATTAATCAAAAGGCAAATATTAATATACCACCTAATAAAAATATATCAATTAATAATAATCTTGTTAATAATAGAAATAATTTAAATAAATCTTTTGTAATAAATAGACCAATTATACTTAATCAAAATTTAAATTCTAGTCTAAATAATACTTTAAATACCTCTTTAAGTAAAATATTTATTAAACTAGATCAAAATAAAATTAAGCAAACAAGAGAAATAATTCAACAAAAAACAAAGGATAGATTAATAAATAAAAAAATATTAGATAATGATAATAATGATAACATAAATTCAAATGAAAAAAAAGATGATAATCAAAATAAAAATATAAATGAAAAAAATAAAAAAGTAGAAATTAAATACAAATTTGAAAATATAAAAGAAAAAAAAGAAAATGAAAAAAAAGAAATTAAAATGAAAGAAATTAAAAATGAAAATATAAAAGAAAAAGAAATAAAAGAAAATAAAGAAAATAAAGAAAAAAAAGTTGACAATCTAAATGAAAAAGTAAAAGAAATAAAAGAAAATAAAGAAAAAAAAATAAATAAAGATTTTGAAGATTATATAGATGATGGAATTGAAATTAAAGTAATAAAAAAAATAAAAGATGAAAATGAATTAAAAGCAAATGGAGTTGAAGTAGAAAAATTTTATTTTGATGATTTAAATGAAAGAGATAAAGAAAAAGTAATAAAAAAAGGAAGAAAATTAATTGGAAAAAAGAAAAAAACAAAAATTCCAAAATTAAAATTAAATGAAATAATAAAAAATAAAGAAAAAGAAATAAATAAAAATAAAATTAAGCATTATAATAAAAGGCCTTATAAAATAGAAATTAATAATTATTATTCAATAAATTATAAAAATAATAACAATATATCAAAACAAAATATTTTTCATCAAATTGGGGATCATAAATTACATAATTCAATGAGTTATAGAAATTTTAGAATAGAACAACCTCATTATTTTGAAAATAATTTCCAAAGTTATAATCCTAGTTTTTATAAAGATAATAATACAAATTATATATATGATAATAATAATAATAATAATATAAATAAGAGTTATTATAGTAAAACATCTTCAAGAGGAAATAATTCTTTTATAAGAAATGATTTCAATAGTAATAGATTTTATCATACAAAAATAACTTTTAGTAACAATAATAATCCTATTGTAGTTAAATTAAAAGATGGAGCAACAATTCTTTTAAGAAATGAAAAGAAAATGAATATAAAATATAATTAAATAAAAAAAGAAAAACTTCCAAAAAACAATCTTATAAAAATATCTATATATTTATATAATTTTATAATTTATATTAATATAACAAAATAAATAATAAATAAATAAAAAAAATCTATTCATAATTAAAAAAAAATAAAAAAAAAAATATAACATAAAAAAAAAAAAATGATCGAAGGATTAGAATCCAAAATAATAGAAGCCTCAAATCCAATAGGAGTAAAAAAGCATTCAAATAGGAAATTACCAAAAGAAGGTCACACATACGGTCTTCCAGGTAAAACAGACAAAGAAGGTGCAGACATAAGTAAAAAAAAAAAAATTAATACAAATCAAAATAAAAAAATATATTATATAACATTTTTAAAAAAATAGTAACTCGAACATGGAAAACACATCGTCCAACATCATCAAAACAACCAGCAATGGATTATATAAGAATAAATAAATTAGCAATAAAAATGAATGCAACAAATTTTGCAACAAATAAAGATTTTCGTCAAACAGTTGATATTCGTCAAAAAATACCAAAAGGAAAAAAAACATATACAATAAAATTACCTCCAAGTGATTTTGCTTATGGAGTTCCAAATAGAACTCCAACTCCAATAAAAGATGTTATTAATGGAGAATATGGAAATAGAGCTGAAAATGTTATTTCAAGAGAATATGGTAATTATATTCAAGAAAAAAGAAATATTAAAAATAAAATGAAACAAAATCCAAAAGTTATTACTAGATATATTAATCCTAAAGCTCAATATTTAAAAGAAAAAGAAGAAGAAAAAAAACAATTTCAATTAGATTATGATCCTTTAGATGAAGAATTACCTAAAGAAGATACTCAAAATTTATGGAAAATGAAAATGTTTCAAGGAGCTACTTCTAAAGTTGCTGAAGGAATTAAACAATTTAAAACTTATCAACCTTATAAAAAAAAAGATAATATTGATCATTTAATTAATACTGTTCAACAAGAAATTCATCAAAATAATCAAAATATGAATATGAATCATAATAATAATCAGTTTAATCAAAATTATTAAAGTTTTTCTTTTTTGGGAAATTTTTTAAAATTGATTTTAAGATATTTGATATTTTTTTTTTGTTTTGGGTTTTTTTTTATTTTTTTAATTTGATTTAAATTTTTGTCTTTTTTTTTTACTTTTTTTTATTGTTTTTTTTAAATTTTTTTAACTAGATTTTTTTTATTTTTTTTATATTAAATAATTATTTTTAATTAATTTTTAATGTCAAAAATTTTAGTAAAAAATAATGAAAAAAAGGTAGTGATGAAAAAAATTCAGGAAGAAATAAAAGATTTTGTTATTTCAAAATTTTTAAATATGATTATATCTCAATCAAAAGAAATTAAGTATTTAAAAGAAAATTTAATGGAATATAAAAAACAAGCAATAAATGCTTTAAAAAAATTAATGAATAACGAAGATAAAAATACTTTATCTTCTGAAAATGAGAATAGATCTCAAAGTAGAATAGAAAATGAAAGTTCAAATATTTCAACTAATTATAATTCTCCTTTAAAAAATAGAAATAAACTTTTTAAAAAAACTAATTCAACTCAAAAAAATATTCAAAAGAATAATAAACCTGTAATATTAAAAACAGATTTTAATTATAATAAAACTCCAAAAAATTGTAACAATAAAGAAGAAGACGAGGAAAAAAATTATGAATTTAATAAAAATAATATAGTAAATAAGAAAAATTCTTTTTTTTATTCTCCAAAATTTAATAATTTATTATCGGAACATTATAAAAATAAGACAATTAATCCTTCTTCAATAAAAAATAATAAAATTAATAAAAAAGAATTATCAATTCAAAAAGGTAAAATAATAAAAGACAATAGTAAAAATAAAACAGAAAAAAAAATTTCAAAAAATAGTAGAAACTCAATAATAGATAATAAAAATTCAATATCATATTTAACACAATCAACATTTAATAAGAATGATAATATAACTAATATAAATTTATATAATTCTACATATGAACATCAAAAATATTCTCAAACAATAACATATGATAATAGGTTAAGTAATTCTGTAGGAAAAAATATGGAATTAAGAGAAAGTTTTAGAGATATTCAAAGGTTATCTCTTAATCAAAAAAGATTAAAAACTATAAGTTATGATTCATTTAACTCTTTAAATCTTTCTTCAAATAATAATTTAAAAAATAATACAAGAGTTAGAATTCATTCTTTGGATTTGAGAAATAATAGTTATAAAAATGTAAAAGAATATAAAAATTTTTTATCCCCAAATTTAAATCAAAAAATTATTAAAGTTATTTCTAATAACTCTAATAAAGGAATTAATCTAGATCCTGAATTTATGATTAAAATGAATTATTATATGAATGTTAATACTAAATAAATCTTTTTTTATTAAATTATGTATTTAAATATTTATATTTACATTTTATACTTAAAAGATTTTTAAAAATATAATTTATTAAAAATAAAATTTATTTTTAAATGAATATATGAGTTTTAATAAAAAAATAAAAATTAAAATATTAAATTAATAAATAAATATTTAATAAGATTTTAAAGTTATAGAATTCAACCAATCTGAAGAAATCACAGGTTTAATTTTTTGAATATTAGGATTTGAAAAAGATAAATCATTTTTAAATTGTTCAACAATAGGATCTAATTCATATTCTTTTTTTTCTTCATTTTTTTCTTCATTAATTATTTCTGTACATTTTTTATTTTTTTTTTTGTGTTTTCTTTTATTTTTACTTTTTTCATTTGAATCATTATCACTATTTATATATTCAAATATTTCATCTAAAGATTTATTTTCAAAAGATATATTTTTTTTATTTATTTTTGAATTTTTTTCAACTTTTAAATTTAAATTTGGGGTTTGTGTATATTTTTCTTTTTCAATTTCCATTTTTAAATTATTTATTTCTTTTTCTTTTTCTTGAATATTATTTCTCATATTTTTTATATCTTCAGAACTATAATTTATTCTATAATTTAAATTATTAACCGAATTTAATTTTTCATTTTTATCTTTATTTAAAAATAAATGTTCTATTTCTTTAATTGTACCTATTCCTATATCTTGTTTTAATGGTTTTCTTTTTCTATTTATAATATTATTTATACTTAAACTTTCTTTAATATCATATAAAATTATATTATTATGTATTTTTTTTTCTTTAATTAATATAGAAATTAAATCAATTTTTTCATGCAAATCAACTTTATCTCTAATATCTAATAATTCTGAAATTTGTCTTTTTAAGGGAATTTTCATTTGAGATAAAATTGTAATAATAGAATTAAAAGTATCTTGTGTTATTTTATCAATTTTCTCAGAATTAAAATTCTGAATAAAAGAATAGCAAAAGTACTTTTTATGGAAAATACAATTCCAAAAAATATCAGTAAATAAATCATGTAAATCAAAATACATTTGATATTTTTCTCTAAAACAATTAAAACTTTTATAGAAATCTTTTTCAATAACATGACATAAACTTATAATATTTTCAAAATCTTCATAAATTTCATTAAATATATCGCAATTAACAGTAAAACATAAATCATCTTCATCAAAATTATCAATATCATTTTCAATAATAGTTAAATAATTTTTAATTAATTCTGATGAAAAACAAGTCATAGAAATAATAATTGATTTTATTGCGATAAATTCTAATTTTTTATTTTTTAACTTTTCTTTACAAATTAATTTATCAATATTTTCATGAGATGTTTCACAATTATTATTAATATTTTTATAATATTCACATATATTATTTATTTTCTTTTTAGAATGCATAATTTGATGAACAACTCTTGCAATTGCATTATAAAATTTTAATTCTTCAGATTCAAAATTTAATTTTGAACAATCAAAAATATTTTTAGAAGAATTTGCTTCATCTTGTATTTGAAATAAACAATCAATAAATGTTTTTTCTGTTAAAGATAAATTAGTTACAATTTCATTAAATTTTTCATCTTCACTATTACTTGATTTTCTATCAAATTCATTATATAATGTTGAAAATATTGTATTTGTAAATTGATTTTCAGATGTTTCTTCGAATGAATAACCTTCTATAAGAGTAGAAGAAAGATTAGAATATAATATTTGTTTTTTTAAACATTTTCCTATTTTCTCTTCAAAAGACATCTTTTCTTATATTTTATTTTACTTCAAAATATTTTTAATTTTAAATTGATGAATTAAAAATATATTTTATTTTATATTATTTTTATTATTTAGTTTAATAAATGTTTAATTCTTGAATTAAATTATAAAATTAATAATAAAAATGAGAAAACAATAATAAGATTTTTAAAGAAGTACTGTATTTTGATCTTGATAATTATATATTTGAAAATTATTGTCATTTAATTCAGAATAAGAATTATTCAACTCTCCATTAAATTTTGTTGAATTTGAAGTTAGATTATTTAAATAATTTGAAAAATCAGTTTCAAATAAATGAGTTCTTTTTTGTTTTGTTTGTTCTTTTTTTTTCATTTTACTTTTTAAATCTGAAAAATATTTTTCAATTAGTTTATTTTCATTTATATATTTAATTATTTTATCATTATCATTAAAGTTTATTTCATTAATTTCATCGAATAATAATTTTTTTGATATTTGGGAAAATGTAATAAATTTTGCATTATTATAATTAGCAATTAATTTATTCTTTTCTTGATTTGTTCTTATTGAAATTTCTTCATTTGGAGAATTAGAAATTAATAAATTAAAAGGTAATTCAATTTTTTCACTTGAATAATTTCCTAAGTAATTATTTTTATTTTTTTCAATTATATTTTTATAAAAATGTAATTCAATAAATTTAGATATAAGAGTATTTTTTTTATTTTCAATTTCTTCTTTTAATTTTATTGGATTAAACTTATGATATTTCAAATTTGTATTATCTTTTTCAATAATTTTTAAAGAATTCATAACATTAATTGCATCATAAACTCTTCTTTGTATATTTTTATAAGTAATTGAACTTTGAGCTATTTCATTTGTATTATTTAATTTTCCTTTTAATAAATTTAAAATATAAGTTGTTACTTCATTATAATTTGTTTGTTGTTTCATTCGAATAAATTTTTTAACTTCTTTTGATATATGAATTAAACTATTAATTTTCACTGAATTGTCTAATAACAATTCTTTTTTTTTTTCATTTGAATTTGTTTTCAATAAAATTGCATTTTTAGTTAAAGTTTTTCTTTTTAATTTATGAATCTTTTTTATTTTAAAAATTTTAAATTTTTTACTAAAAAATGTATTAATATGTTTTTGAGTAATTTCTTCTGAATCTAGAAAAATAATTTTTTTATTTGAATTATAAATAAATTTTTGTTTAATTGATTTAATTACAATAATTTCTTTAAATAAATTAGAAAAATCATCGATATTTTCAAATTTTGAAAATAAACTTATTGAAAATTCTTTTAAATAATTTCTATTTAATTGATTTTTATCAAAAATATCAAGAAAATAATCAATTTTTTTAATAATAAAAAATATAGAAGAATAAAATCCATCTATAGAATAGGTTAATATAGTAATTTTTTCAAATTTTTGTTTATTTGTTTTTTCAGCTTTTGAAAAGGAACTTAATTTTTTAAGAAAACTTTCAGCAGAAAATATAGAAGAAGTAAACAAAATAAATTTATTACCAGGGCAAATTAACTTTGACCTAATAATTTCATTTTTATCTTCCATTAAAAAATATGCTAATTTCAAAAAAAAACATTTTCTTTAAATACTAGTTTAAAAAAATTTGAAAAAAATAAAAAAAAAATTCAAAAAATTTTGAAAAAAAATACAATTTTTTTTAGAAAAAAATAAAAGAAATATTTAACCTAATTTTCCTCTTTGAGCTTTTCTTAATAAAACCATGACAGATTTATGAATCATAGAATCAATAATTCCAGTAACAGTAAAAACTCCTCCAAGAATAGCACAAATTTGTATAAAAAAATTTAAAAAACTATCTCTATAATGTAAAAATTGAACAGTAATAGGAGAAATATCATATCTAAAATATAAAGAAGGAAATTGATTATAAGCAGGACTTTCATTAGAAATAATATTATATTGATAAACATAACTTTCTCTTTTATATAAATCAATATAAGTTGATGGAACAATTTTAATATAATATTCATAAATTATTCTTTTATTATTAGTATTTTTAGTATTTCCATCAAGAGTATTTAAAAGACCTTCTTTAAATTTTTTTTTAATTCTTCTTAAAGCATTACTATCACCAAAAGATAAATGATTAATTTTGTGATTAACATCAATAGTTAATAAATTATCTTGAGCTAATCTTTGAATTGTAGGAGCATAAGCATGAGAAGAAATATGAAAATTACCAGGAACTTTATTAACAAAAAAAAAACCTTTAATTCTACATCCTTCTTTATCTTTTAATTGTTTTTTAACTTGTTCATAATCAGGTTGAGAAAAATGATCATGATTATGACCTTCAATTTTAATTTTTTTTGAAATATAAGGTTCTTGTCCTATTGAATTTCCTTTATTATCTAATTTATATTTCATTAAATCTCCTTCTAAATTAACACTATGAACTCCCATAACATCATCTACATCTATTGATAATAAAGAACAAGGAAGATGATATAATTCTATATCTACATTTATTTGAAGTTTATCTCCTCCTCTATTTACATCTATATACATTTGAGATGTTGTTTTTATTTCTCTATATGATGCAAATTCGTTTAAAAATAATAATATCATTATAATTGAACTTATTATTGATACTATTTTTAAATTTTTTGTTTATTATATATTTATATATATTTTTTTTTATTTATTTTTTTTAACTTACATAATGCTCCTGAATATGTTGGTTGAACAAAGTCACTTGGTAATTTACGATATACGTCTAAAGATTTAAATCTGTCTATTAAGGACATTCCAAACATTTTTTTTTTTTTGAGTTTTTTGAAATAAAATGTTTTTTTATTTTTTTAATTTATTTTTTTTTTAAATAAATAATTATGTTAATTTTATGACAAATGTTTAAGAGTTATTTTTTAATTTTATAATTTTTTTTCGAAAAAAATATGAAATATCCTTTTTTTTATAAAAATAGTATTATTGATTGTTCAATTCCTTGTAATTTTATTTTTCAAGAATTATCTTCATGTCCAACAAAAATAATAAATTATAAAAATCCAACTTCTTCAGATTTTTTTGAAATGTTTATGATATTATTATCTGGGACAGCTTTTCCATTTTGTTTTTTTATATTATTATGTGGAAGTTTTTTTAAAACAACAAGATTAGTTTTAATTTTTATTATGCAAGTTTTACAAAATTTTTCTATAAATATAATAAAAAATATAATTAAAGAACGAAGACCTAATTTTGAATGTAATCAAGAATTTGGAAATCCTTCTAATCATTCTAGCTTTTATACTTGTTTAAGTACTTGGTTTATTTTAGAAGAAATATTTACTGATAGAAAAAAACAATTTAAATATAAAATATTATTAATTCCTTATTATATTTTTTATCCTTTTATTTTATATAGTAGGTATTATTTAAATTATCATTCAATGAAACAAATTATTTGTGGAATATTGTTTGGGTTTTTTTTTGCTATTTTTTGGTATTTTTTTTGTGTTAAATATATTTTAAAATATGATAATCCTTTAAAAACACTTTTTATGAAATTAAATATGATTAATACACTTACTGATGATAATATTTCTATTTATTATAAATTTGATAATAATAATAATAAAAAAACTAATAAAAAAAATGAAGAATTAATTGAAAAATATAAGAAATTAATTGAAAATAAAGATATAGAAAAAATAAGAAATAATTTAAATAAAATTGCACAAAATCTGAAAAATGATGAATTTATGAAACAACAAAAAAAAATGATGCATTTAGAAGATGATGATTAATATACAATAAACTAATTATATGTTAAATATTTTATAGTATTTTTTCAAAATAAATAAAAATTTAAACTTCTAAAAATAAAAATAAAAAAATAATGGAAGAACATATAAATCAAATAAAGAAAAAATTAGAAGAAAAAAAATATAAAGAACATAAAAAAATAGAATCTTTTGAAGAATATATTGAAAAAAGAGAATTTAAATATGGAGTTCCAGTATATTTATGTGTATATCATTTATTTTGGATAAATTATATTTTACAAATATTTGGTTTAGGTTTATTTCATACAACAATAGAAATAAATGAAAAAGAATATTCTTTTGGTTCAACAAAAGAAGATATTCCAGGAATTTTTTTAAATAAAGCAGGAGAATTAAAACATTTAAAATTGAAAGAAAAAATATATTTAGGAAATACTTTATATAAAAAAGAAAGAATATATAAATTATTATATTTACAAAGTCCTTATTGGATGGGAAGAACATATGATCCATTTGTTAAAAATTGTAATCATTTTACAAAATTTTTTTCAAGAATATTACTTAATGGAAAAGTATATTATCCAACATATATAAATAAATTATCAAAATATGGAATGTTATTTGCTTCTTTTTATCCACCAATTAAAAGATTATATGGTGATTTTGCTAAAAGATTTACTAATAGTAATATTGATATTTTTTCTCCTGTAATTTTATCAAGTCATAGATTTAATAAAAATAAAGAATATAAAGATTCTTTAAATATAATTTATGAAAATCATAATTCAAAAACTGATATGCAAGAAGTTGAATTTAAAAATGGTAAAATTATTATTAAAATTCCAGAAACTTCTAAAGATGAAATTCAATTTAACCAACATAATAATAGTACTCATATAAATCAATTAAATCAAAATCAAAATAATCAAAATTTAGACACAATTTTAAAAGATATTTTCGAATTAAATCCTTTTTTAAACAAATTGAATTATAATTATTTATTACAAAATTCAAATAATATATTAAAAGAATTATTTGAAATATTAAAAAATGCAGAAGAGTCTTTAGAAAGGAAAAATAATTTAAATATAATTATAGATAATTTTCATAAAGCTTCTTATATTTTAGAATTATTTATTCAGGAAAATGAAAAAAAAAATCCAATTGAAGAATTAGAATTTGAAAAAATATTTGATAATGAATCTTACAAAAAAATTAATAAAACAAAAATAAGCTCATTTATAAAACAAAAAATATTACATGAGTTATTTTATATTTATTATCTTTTAAAAGACATAAATAATATGGAAAAAACTGTATTAGATATTTTATTAATAGATAAAAATGATTATTATGCAATGTTTAATTTTTCTTATGTTAGATATAAACAAGTTAGAATTCCAGAAAGTGATGAATTATTAGGAAATGCAATTGAACTTACTAAAAGTTCAAATAATAAAAGTTTTGAAAAAGCTTTATATAATTTTGAAAATATTTTTAATATTAATTAAATTAAGAAATTATTATTATATAGATTTTAAAAAAAAGAATTTAATATATTAAAGTATTTTATTCTATTTCCATTACTTTTTTTAAAAACTAATATTCACATTTTTTTCTTTTTACCATATAAAAAGATATTTTCTTTTTGTGAAACAATATCATCAAGAAGTTTAGAATCTTTAATTATAACAGGAAGAATATTTTCAATACTACTATAATAATCAATTGTTTCAATCATTTCTCCAAGTAATTGAGTTTTTTTATTTCCAAAAAAAGGGAATAATTGTAGAAAAAGAGTCATTTTAATAGATTTAAATTCAGAACCTTTTAAAGTATTTAAATTATATTCATTTTTTGAATTTATTTTTTCTCTTGATTTAATAAAATTAAAATATCTTTTATTTGAAGGTGTTGCTAAAATATTATTAAAATTACCTGAATTTGAAGGTCTTGGTTTTAGTAAAATATTTTTTAATTGTTTTGAAAAAGGTTGAAGACCACTACTATGAAGAAAATTTTTTGAATTATTTAAACCAACACTTTTAGATTCTATTTTAACTCCTTGAATTTTTGAAGATATATTTGCTAAATTATTATTACTATTATCAATTACAATTTCCTTTGATATATTTAATGGAGAAACATCCGTTACACTATTATTTGGAAATCTTTTAACTAAATTATTTATTATATCTATTGAAAGAACTTTAAATGATATCATATTTACAAAATATCTCAATATTATAAATAAAAAATAAGTTAAAGAAACAATTTTTGACAAATATTCTTGAAATTTAATATAATGTCTTCTAAATTCAATATCTTCTTCTCCTGGTTCAAATGATATTAATCCAATTGAATCATTTGATGCTAATTTTATATCTTTTTCAGAACTTATTATTTGAGTCACATTTAATTTTGAAAATGAATTAAATATAAACCCATTATCTGTTATATATTTTATATTTATTATTTTATATGAATAACTTTTAAATAAATCTGAATCAAGTGAAAATTTTTGCCTTTTAATTGTCGTTTTTATTGGATTTTCTGCATTTTTATTATAAAATTCATAATAAGGAAAAAAAATAATTAAATTACCATTATTAATAATATTATCATATTCATCATTACTTTTATTTGTAGTTTTATTTATTGACAATATTAATTTCATATTATCATTCTCAGTGTTATTTAAAATTATATTTTGATCAGGAATTATACACTTGAAGCCTTTGATATCTAATTGAACAAATAAATTATTAAAACTATAAAAATGTCTTTCAATATTACAATCTTCAAAAAAAATTTCATTTTTAGAAATTAATTGTTCGTTTTTCTTTGAATAAGTATTTATTGATAAATTAATTGAAAAAATTGAAGAAATATCATTCATTATAGTTCCATTTTCAAATTCAAAACCAAAAATTATGGGAATTCGATTTAAATTTATTTGATATAATTCTCTTTCAATATTTGCATCATAAATATAAAGTTTACTATCTGAAAAATCAGAAACTAAAATTACAATTCCAATTACTAATATAAATATATCTAAAAAAATTGAGATTAAAAATCCAAGAAAAGATTTATATTTTTCTTTCGATTTATATTTTATTTTTATCTGATTTCCAAAGTTATCAAAAATTTCAATAAAATTAGATAAATGTTTCATTTGATTTATTGAATGTTTATTTTTTTATTATTAAAATTATTCAAGAATTTATAAATAGTTTTTTCTATATATTTTTTTCTTAGAAACAAATTAAAATAAAAGATTTTTAATTATTTATTTATTCATATTAAAAGCAAATTATTTTTAAAAATATTAATATTTTCATGTTATATATTAATATAAAAAATAGAAAAATTATTTTTATTTTTTTTATCTTTTTTTTTTCAACTAACTGTCAAATTCTGAAGTCATTAATTTATTTTGTAATTTTTTATTATTATATTTTTTTTCAGCTTTAACTTGTGTTTTTTCAAATTGATAATCAACATTAATTTGTGTATTTCCAATTTTAATTTTAGAAGTTTCTTTATATAATCCAAAACTTCTAGATAATCTAGTAGAATTTAAAACCTTAATATTAAAAATATTTTTTCCATATTTAATAAAAGTAGCATAAGCTTTTAATTCACTTTTAAAAGCTCTTTGTGCCAAAATCATATTTTCTTTATTTGAAAAAATAAAATCTTTAATAGCTCTTTTTAAAGGTAAAATAGCAAAAATATATTTTTTTCTGAATTTTTCATTTTCATCAACTTCATCATCAAAAGGCATAGGCTTTAATTCTATTTTACTTTTAAGAAAATTATTATTTAATTTTTGAATAAATTCCAATAAAATATTAGAACAAACAATTTCTTTAATTTCTCCTTTAATTTTATTAAAAGAAGTGTTTAATAATTCTCTTTCATTTTCCATTAAAAATAAAAGAGAATTTCCTAAATTATCTAATCTAGCAGTTCTTCCCATTCTATTAACATATTCTTTTAAATCTGGATTTATATCATAATGAATTACCCAATCAACTTTAGGAAAATCTAATCCTCTTGCTGCTACATCTGTTGATATTAATATACCTGAATTATCTAAATTATATTTTGAAAATATTTCTTTTCTTTCATCATGCTTCATTTTTCCATGTAATTTATATATATTTGATGTTATTAATTTTTTTTTATTTGGTCTTTCACTCAATTTTTTATTTATTTTTTTCCTATTTATTTCTTTTTCTTCTATTTTAAAATTTATGTCTAAATCTATTTGGTTTAAAATATTATTTAAAAAATTTACTCCATCACATGTTGACATAAATATCATTATTTTTTTTCCTAAGTTATTATATAAAAATGCTATTAAAGTTATTAATCTAAATTCATCATTTATATAAGAATAATATTGATTTAAAGTATTTGATGCATGAATATTTCCAGTGCTTTCATTAGGATTTTTTCTATTATTTTCTTCTTCTTTTTTCTCTTCTTTATTATTATTTTCTTCTTCTTTTTCTTCCTTTTCTTTTTTTTCTTGTTCAAAACCTACTGCTTTAAAACCTTTCATTAAATAATTTACTAATTGTCTAATTTTATTATCAATAGTAGCAGAAATTAAAAAGATTTTATATTTTTTAAAAATATCAGGATTTAAATTAATATTATTATCTTCTTCATTATTATATTTATAATTATAGAAAATTTCTTTTTTAAAAATTTCAATAAAACAATTTTTAATATCTTTCTCAAAACCCATACTTAACAATAAATCAGCTTCATCAAAAATAATAGTTTTTAAATTACTAAAATTTAATTTTTCTGTATTTTTCAAATGATAAAGTAATCTTCCAGGAGTACAAATTAATATATTTAAACCTTTTCTTAATTTTTGTTTTTCTCTATCAATTTTTTGTCCTCCCATTAAAGTACCAAAAATAACATTAATACAACAAGATTTTAATTTATTAAAAGTTTCTTCTATTTGTAAACATAATTCATGAGTTGGAGCAAAAATTATACAATAAATTCCATTTTTTCTATTTATTATTTCTACTTTATTTATTTCTATTAATTGTTCATATAATGGTATTATATATGCTAATGTTTTTCCACTTCCTGTTTCTGATTTAACTATTACATTTTTATGTTGAAGAAGTATTGGTATTGATTTTTTCTGAATTTTTGTCATTGTTGTATAATTGTTTTTTAATAATGATTTTTTTATATATTGATTTATATTCAAATCTTCAAAAGTTTTTATACTAAAAACTGATTTTGATTGATTTATTTGATTATTGAATTTTGGTTTTTTATTTATTATTTTTTCTTCTTTTTTTTCTTTTGTTTTAGAGTTTATTATTTTTATATTTTTTTGAAATTCTTTTTCTTCTTCATTTTCTTCTTCTTCTTGTTCTTCTTCTTTTTTTTCTTCTTCAATTTTTTTTTCTTTTTTTTGTTCCTTTATATCTTCTTCTTTTTCATCTTCACTTTCTTCTTCTATTTCATTTTCTATTTCTATATTAGTTTTTTCTTCTTTAATTTTATTTAATTCATTTTCTATTTCATTTTTTAATTGTTCTCTTTGTTTTTGTTGTTTTATTTTTTGTGTAAAAGTCATTTTTTGTTTTTTTGATTTTTCTTTTATATTATTTAAATTATTTTCTTCATTAATTTCTAAATTATTCTCATTATTTATATTCTCCTCAAAATTTGATTTTTCTTTTCTTAAAGGTCTATATGATGATATTATATTTTCATTTTTATTATTTTCTTTTTCTCTTTTTTTATTATTTTTTGTTTCAATTTTTTTTTGATTTTTAAATCTTTTTCTTTCTAAATATTTTTCTTTTTTATCTTTCTTTTTATTAAATAAATTTACACTTTTAGAATTTAAATTACTTGTTGTTTGAATATTCATAACAAATCCATCATCATCATTATCAATATTTTCCATATTGAAAAGATAAAAAAATTTAAAAAAAGAATAATAAAAAAATTTTCTTTTTCTAAATTTTTTTACAATAATTTCTAATATTTATTTTTTTTATTATATGAATGATAAAGAAAAAGGAATAAATAGAATCTTACAAATAACAAAAAACCTAATTAAAACTGAAAATAAATTTTTAGGATATATGTTAAATAATAATAATGATATAATAAAAGAACAATTACCAATTTTAGTACCAACTATTAAAAAATATCATATAAAAGATTTAAAAAATTGTCGATTTTCAAAAAATATTTCTTGGGAAAATTTTTATTCTTTACCAAAAACATTAAGTTTAAAAAGAGAAAAAAAGAAAAAAAATTTATATATCAAAAAAAAAATATTAATAAAAGCTTCTTTATCAAATAGAAATTATTCTATTAATAATAGTGCAGATAATATTTTTGGAAAATCTAGATTAGTAAATGATATTTTATTAGATACTTTAGGAAATAAAAACTTAAAAGAGTATGATGAAAAAAATATATTTTACTCAGAAAAAGAATTTACTAAAAAAATTAATAAAAACATTTCTTTTATTAAGAAAAATTTAAATAATTATAAAAATAATCAAATAAATGCTCCTCCTTATTCTTTGACAAAATTATTTAAAATTATTCATAAAGGAAAAGAAAGAGAAATTCATTTAATTTTATCTTCAATTAATTAAATTTAAAGCTCAAAAAGATACTAATTATAAAAAAAAATTTTATTTACCATTTTTTTTAGTTCCTTTATTTTTTTACAACCCAGAAATTAATATTCCAATTATTTTACTTACTCTTTTTAAATTTAGTGATGATTTTAAAGAAGTTATTTTTGAAAGAAATGAAGAATTTTATAAATTAATAACGAATAATGAGGATTTTAATCAATATGATAATAAATTGAATAAAAGACATCATATTTATAAATTTATATGGATTACTTATGGAAATATTTTTGAAGTTGAAGTTATTATGCCTTTAATTCAATTAATAGTTGTAAAAACTAAAACAATTATAACTAAATATATTGATGTTAAATTATTTACTTATTTATTTTCTCAAGATATGTTAAATTGGGATTTTTATTTAATAAATTATCTTTTTTCTTTCAAATCTTTTCGTAAAATTATTGATTCAATTTCCTCAAAAACTAAAAATGGAACTTATTTCCGTTATATAAACAAAAAAGTCCAAATGAGTGAAAATCGAATAAAAGAAAATAATTTAAATAATAAAAATGCTATTTTTATATTTTCAAATCTTCAAAATAAACATTATTTATTAATACTAGTTCCAATGAAGTTAGAAATTATTGTAAAAGACAATAAAAAATTAAAAAAAGTTTTTAAATTTGATTTTAAAATAAGAGAATTCCTTTCTATTATAAAATCATCTCAATTTATAGAACCTTTTGAATATTTAAATAAATTTATAGAATACAATTCAATAATGGGAGAAGTAAATTTCAATTATAAAAATTTTAATTCAGTAAATGAAGAAAATTTAAGACTAATATTAGAAAATAAAAAAAAAAACCTTGATAATTCATCATCTACAATTTCAGATGAAGAAGAAAATAATAAAAATAATAAAGATAAAAAAGTAATATTAATAAAAACTTCTATTAAACTTCAATCAATTTATAATGGAAAATTAATTCAAAAGGATAATAATTCAATAAATTGTATTAATTATGAGGTGAAAATGTCTTTATTGAAAAATATTATTTTTAGTAAAAATTTAGATGAATGGGGTGAAAATTTAAAAATTTTATTAGAAAATTTAAAAAAGAATAAAAATTATAAATTGTATTTTAAAAAACCTAGTAGTAGACATTTTTTAAGACAAAATAGTACTAAAAAAGTTTCTGTTCCTCCAATTCATAGTCGTACTTTTAAAACAAGAACTTATTCTACAAATATTACCAAAATAAAAAAAGAATTGAAATAAATTCTGTAAAAATTAGTTTTTCTTTTTTCCTTATTATATATATTAAAATTCAGTAAATTTTTTGCTAATAAATTAAAAAAAAGAAATAATTATTGACTTAATAATATATAAAAAATAATATACAATTTTTAATTTTTTTGAATTATAAAATTTCAAATAAAGAATTTATGGAATATTCTTATCCAAATACACTAAAAAAATTAAGAGCATGTATTCAATGTCATTTAATTAAAACTGAAACACAATTTTTAAAAGATGGATGTGAAAATTGTTCAAATATAAATTTAAATGAAATTTCAAATTATATAACTTCAAATTTTAAAGGAATGATTGCTATAACATATCCTGAAGGAAGTTGGTGTGCCAAATGGTTAGGAAAAGGTAAAATAATATTTTTATAATCCTTTTTATTTTAGATAATTTAATTCCTGGATTTTATTGTTTAGATATGGTTAGTGGAAATGATAATGATAATGATGATTATGAAAATGAAAATGATAATTATGAAGAAGAAGAATATTATGAAAATAAAATAATTGATGACAATTAAAAGAATATTTTTTTAAATTAAATAAATTGTTTTTAATTATTAAATTATTTAATTTAAATAATTTAGTAAAAAAAAAATAAAATAAAATTATATTATATTTATTAAAATTTATTTTTTGAAATTCCCATTTTTGTAGATTGATTTGTTGTATTAAAAGTATTGCTATTAAAATTTTGAGATAATATATTATCCATATTTTTTTTATTTTCCAGTTTTTCATTTTGAGAATTTAATTCATAAATTTCTTTATTTTTTTCTATTAATAATTTTATTTAAATTCTTATTTAATTGAATAGAATTTTGTATTTCATTACAATATTTTTGTTGAAGTAAATCTTCTCTTTGTAAAGCTTCTTGTAATTGATTTTGAACATTTTTCATATTAACATCCATTTTTTGTATATCATATTTATTTTTTATTAAAGTATCATTATAAGCTTTTTTTTCATTATAATAATTAGTATTTATTTCATTTATTCTTCTTTTTAATTGTTCATTTTCTTTTGATAAAAATTGAATTTGTGATAAAAGATTTTCATAATTTTGAATTAAATCATTATTATCATATTGAAGTTTATTTATTGCTATTGATTTTTCATTTAATATTTTTTTTATATATGATATTGTATTTTCATAATAATCTCTTAATTTTTTTTCCTTTTTTTTATATGATTTTATTAATAAAATCTTAAATGATTTTGATAAATAATGACCATGAATTAATTTATTTATTCTTTCTTTTTTATTTTTAAAATTAATTCTATGTTTTCTCATTTTAATAAAAAATTGTTTATAAAAAATATTTGGATATAAAGATAGAAATGTTTTATATTTATTATTTGAAGAAGATTTTTGAATAGAATTTTTTTTATTATCTTTTAATTTTTCAAGAGCATAAGAATAAATTAATTTTTTTCTTAAACTAGAAAAACGAGAAAAAGGATCAATTTGTGCAAGATTTAATATTCTATTTAAAGCTAATGATAATTGAATTTTAGGTAATTTTTTTTGAAATTCTTTTTTTATTTTTCTTAATTTAATTTTTTTAAGAATATTTCCAAAAAATCTATTAATTAAATTTTGTCTACTTTTAATATTATCTTTTTCCATTGAATAATTATGTAATTTATATGAATTTAATGCACTTTTAAAAAAGGAATTTATTAAATTTTTTTGATGTAATATTTTTATGTACATCATTTTATCTATTTCACTTTGACTTTTTTTCCATAAATTAAAATATTTATTTAAAGTAGGTAATTTTTTATTTTTTATAAAATTCTTTTCAATATTTTTTTCTTCAATTTTATTAAAAATATTCCTAAGACATTTCAATCCTTTAACTTTATTTTCTTTTACATCAGGAGATAAATTACCATCATAATTTTGATTAATATTTTTTATAAAATTCAAATAAGCAATTTTATTATTATTTTTACTTTTGTTTGATTTTTTTATATCAATATTTTCAATTTCATCTTTATGAATTGCATAAGCTTTTAAAATTTGCATAATTTTTCTTATAGTCTTTAAGTAATAATAAAATAAAGCTTTTTTATTATTATTTTTATATCTTTTTTTTTCATATATTTTTAATTTTAATTCCTTAATATAAAGTAATTGAAATAAATTTTGTTGAACATTATAAAATTTTTTTTGTAATTTATTTAGCATAGCATTCTTTCTTAAACAATCAATACTATTAATAATTAATTTAATTCCTCTTCTATTTGTTAAAGCTCTTTGAAAAGCATGAATATTTTGAAATTTTTCAAAAGCAATAAAAGTTTTTAATTTTAATAAAACATTCCTTTTTAAATCTAAATTTTTATAACCTAATTTAATTTTTTTTTGTCTTAAAATTCTATTTTTAAAATATTTCATAAATTTTTTTTTTAACCATCCTTCTCTAAAATCTTTAATTAATAAATTTAAAGGATCTTTTGGCTCAGGATGTTCAAAATCAATTCCATATTTTTTTTCAACTCCTTCAATTTCATCATATAATTCATTTATTTTATTTAAATATAATTTATTTTGTTCTTCTAATTTATTAATTATATCTTTTGCTTTACTAATATTTTGATTATTAGCTAATTCATATTCAATTAATTTTGCTTTTAATCTACTTATAATTTCTAAAGCATCTTCTAATTTTTTAATTTTACTTTCATCAATTTCTTCTCCATTATAAGTTAATTCCTTTAAATTATAATCTTTAAAATTTAATTTAGGATTTAAAAAACTAAATTTAATTTCTGTAATTTTATCTTTATTAATTTTATTAAAAGAATCTTGATTATGTATTAAATATTTTCTAGGTGGATATTTTTCATTTAAAATTGAAGTATAATCAGAATTAGCTAAAGAAGGATCATCAATTGTAAAATATTTTGTTTTTGGATAAGGAGTTGGAATTTTAATATCAATTTCTTCTGTATCATCATCTAATCTATTATAATTTATTTGATTCATTGAATTTCCTTTCTGAGTTAAAGATGAATTATTTATTATATTATTATTATATTTATTTATATTATGAGAATATGTTCCTGAACTCTTTTTACGTTTATGTTCTATATTAATTTTAGAAGAATTTGCTGTTGAATTATTTTTAACATTTTTTTTCATTATTTAAAAAATAATAAAAAAATATAACTTAACTCAAAAAAAAAGGAAATTGAATTTAAATATTTGAAAATTCAAAACAAATAAGTAAAATATACTAAAAAAAAGGATAGTAAAAAAAATAAAAAAAATAAAAAAATAATATATAAATAAAACAAAAATTATATATTTTTTTTTTCATTACCTTCAGGAACACAACAAGTATTATTTTTAATCAGATCTTCTCTTTCTTTTTGACTCATATTACTAAGTCTAAAAAAAATAGAAGGATGAGTATCAGAAATTTTAGGTAATTCATTTTTAGCATTAATAATTTTTAATTTTTCAACAACATGTCCAATAATATAATCCATAACTTCATTAACACCAATATTTTTTTTAACACTAGTTCTAAAGCATTTAAGAAATTTATTTTTATTAGAAAAAGAATTAAAATAAGCATCATCATTAATAACATCATTAGAAACTAAATCAATTTTATTTTGAATTAAAATACAAGGTAAAAAAGAACCATCTTGAAATCTTGCTTTTTCATCAATTGCATTTTTCCATTTTAAAGTATCATCTAAAGTTTTTCTATTTGTTATATCACTAAAAATTAAACAAGCATGAGCATCTTTTGTTAAAACTTTTGTAGTTCCTATACTTCTATCTTGTCCTGCAATATCCCATATTTGTACTTTATAATATTCATTGTTATAACAATATATTTTATAACTGAAATCTGTCATTACTGTTGCTTTATATTTATCTGTAAATTCATTTTTCACCCATAAATGACAAAAAGATGTTTTACCTGTATCACAATGACCTACTACGACTATTTTTAAATCTTCTTTTATTTTTTTGTGAAGCATTTTTTTTATTTTTTTTTATTTTTTTTTAATAAAATTCTTTTTTTTTTTGTATTTTTTTTTATTTGGTTCTTTTTTTTAATTATTTTTTTTTTTTTAATTTTTTTTTATCGGTATTTAAAAAATATAATAGTAAATAAATATAATTGAATAAAATGACTGAAGATAATTCAATTAATAAAAGAATGAGTTTACAATTAAATAAAGACTTTTCTATTCAATTAAATGAAGAAAATAATTTAAAAAATTTATTATTAAATGAAGAAACAGATACTCCAAAAAGATATAGAAGTTTATCATTAATATTAGAACTTCCAAAAAATTTTGTTCCTCAATTAAAACCTCAAAAAAGTATTTTATGTCCAAGTCCAATTAGATTAGGAAATGAGAATTTTGATTTAAAATATGAAGAAGAAATTCCAAAAAATAAAATTTTACATGTTTTTAATATTCATAATATAGAAGAAGAAAATTCAGAAAATAATAATGAAGAATTAGCTTTTAGTGAATGTGATGATGAAAAATCAAATTCTTATGATGAAGAAAATGAAGATGAAATTGTTAATGAAATTAATCAAGAAAATTTAATTAAAATGAGAAAAAGTTTTAAAGTTATTCGAAAAAGAGCAAATACTGTTACTAAATTTAATAATGATGATTATGAGATTAAAAATCAAATTAAAGATTTACAAATATCACAAGATTATTCTGATTTAATTCCTTTGAATTTTAATGATAATAAAATTAATAAAATTAATAATAATTTTGAAAAAAATAATAAAGTAAGAAAAAAACATAGATTTATGACTATGGAAAATCCTTTTCATGTTCATTCAATTTTAGGATTTCTTGAAAATAGAATTAATTCAATTTCTGAAAATTAATATTTATTATGTATAATTTGTAGATAAAATTTTTAACAAAAGAAATTCCAATTTTACTTTTAAAAAAAATTATAATTCAGATTTATAGAGAAAATTATTATTTTTGTTTAGTTTTTATTAAAACATATTTATTATTATTAAATTTTTGTTAATATAGAAAGAAATATATAAATAATATTTAATTATTGTTTTTAAATTAAATTTTGTTATTACCCAAATAATATATTCCCTTTCCATTTACAATATTTTTAATAATGATTTTTGATTTGAAAAAATTTTTATTTTTTTTAATTTTCAGATATTTGTAAATGAATTATTAAAATTAAAAACTGACTTTTTTTATTTTATTTTTTGTTTTTTTAAGTAAATTTATTTTTACTCATCTATTATTTAAATTTTTTAAATTTAAGAAATTTAAAAGTTTTTTTAATATGTATTTTAAAGATGATAACGATAAATTAAAAAAACAAAATATAAATCATAAAGCCAATAAAATTTCAAAAATTATTCAACCAGTTAAAAACATAATTCCAAAAAAATCAAAAAATTCACAAAAATTGTTGAAATCAGATAAAAAACCAATTTCATTTAAAAAAATATCAAAAAACCTTTTAAATAATCATAATATAACAAAGGCCAAATATGATTTAATCATGATAAACAATATTATAAATTCAAATAAAAATCATTCTCATTTTTTAGTTTGTTATAAAGAAAATAATTTAAATAGTTTTTTAGATGAATATTTAAGAAGAATTTATAATGTGAAAGAAAGTAAAACACGTCTACCAAAAATTGCAAAATATTATCATAATTATTCTTTATTCTTTATTAAACCAACTTTTAGAGTTTCATATGCAAATAAAATAATAAAACATAATGGGGAAAGACAAGCAAGATATTTTTATTCTTATAATTATGATAAAAATGATTTTAAAAAAGAAAAAAAGGAAGAAGACTTAAATAAAAATTTAGAAAATATTTTTAATGATGAAGTTAAAAAAGATATTGAGAAATCTTTTAATGATGATAGTTATAGTATTCCTGATATGACATTAAATTCATATAAAATTTCAAATGAAAATTCCTTTAAATCTTTTTTAAATTGTTTCACTAATAATAATAGCAATAATAATAAGAAAACTAACAATAATAATAATAATAATAATAAAAAGAATATTAATAATAATATTAGTAATAATAAGAATAATAATAATAATAAACCTATTAAAAATATAGTTCCAGTTATTAAAAATTTTAATAAGGTTATTAAAGTTGAGAAAAGAGATATTCATGTTTACACTACTCCAAATAAAAACAGAAAATTAAATTCTCATTTTCAACTTAAAAAATCAGATTCAATACATACCAAAAATATATCTCATACTTATAGGCCAATTCCAAATGATAAAAAAATTTCTTCAAAAATATTATCTGATTTATCTAATAATAATTCATATAGAAAAAAGACGAGTTTTACTAATAAATTTTCTTTAAAAAAAAATTGTAGCAAACATAAAGAAATAGAAAAAAATCAAGAAAATTTTAAAAAAAAATTAATCAAAAATTTTTCTACTTATAAATCGAGAAATTCAACTAGGAAAAAATTATCTTTGAATTTGAATTTTAATACAATATCACAAAATGAAAATAATAATTTATACAATACAATAATTCATAATAAGGACATTAATAATAAATTAAACTTAAATGAATTCATTGATATATTCAATACAAATAGTGAAAGAAGTATTCAAAAAAATAATGTTAATACTTTTAATACTCCTACTATAAATAATATAAATATAAACATTAATAATAATATTTGTATAAATACAAATAATATTAATAAAAAAGGAAAAAATAATCAATTAAAATCAAGAAATAATCTAAAGAAAAGTAATACAAAATCAGAAATAGTAAAATCTAAATCTAAAAGTAAAATAAAAAATATAAAAACTGATACAAATCATATGTTTAAAACTAATTATATACCTTATTCTGAAAGGAAACCTAAAAGTCATATTTCACCTATTTCAAATATTTCTCCAAGAATTCATAATGTAAAAAATGAAATTAAAAACAAAAATTTAAATTTATCTAAACAATCCTTAATGAAAACTCCTATTATAAAAGTTCAAAAAGCAATATTTAAAAAACCTAAAAAATAATATTAAAGTGATTTATATTGAATTTTTAAATAATTATTAAATTCGTATTTAGTCTTATATTGAATTTTTTAATCTATATTAATTATAATTAAAAAACAATATTTTTATATAATTTTAAATATGTTTATCATAGTCTTATAGAAGAATTACATTAATTATATTATATAAAATAAAATAAGTTACAAATATTTTCTAAAGATACATAAAATAAAAATCCTTAACAAATAAAATATTATTGAGATATTACCTACTATAAATTTTAAAATAATAACTAAAATTATTCAGTTGGAATAATAGAATTATTATTAATAGTACTTTGATATCTTTTAATAATTTCTTGTTCTGGATTTTCCAAAACAATATTTTTAAATTGTTCAAAATTAAGTTTTTTCAAATTAAATTTTTTAAAATACCCAATTAAACCATTTTCATCTACAGTAACATTATTAGATTTTAATGCTAAAATAATACTTTCGGAAGTAAGATATCCAACATCATTAACATCAAAATATTTAAAAGCAGATAAAAGTTTATCTTCTTTAAATATTTTAAGAGAAGAAATAGTTCCAGCTAAAAATTCAGAATAATTTATTTTTCCATCACAATGAAAATCAAGACTATTAAAAATTGCTTTTAATTCATCATCAGTCATTTTAATATTTAATTCTTCAAAAATTTTTGGAATTTCTTCATATTCAATTTCTCCAGAATTATCTTTATCAATAACATCAAAAGCTTTTTTTAATTTTAATAATTCTTTATCATTTGATAATTTAGCTAAAAAATAAAAAGTTTCTTTTTGTAATAAATTTGTATATTGGAAATTTTTAAGTGAATTAATAATACTTTGATCAATAATTCTAAAATCATTTTTATTATTATCAAATAATTTAAACCAATTATGTTTTAAAGCAGCTTCAACATTAATTCTTTTTTTATAATTTTTAACTAAGCATTTTTTAATTAAATCTTTTAATTCATCAGAGCAATTACAATTATTTAAGCTTTTATTATCATAATTTCCATTAGTAATTTTTTTAAAAACATTTTCTTTATCTTTTGCTCTAAAAGGTTGTTTTCCAGTAACCATAACATATAATATAACACCAATAGACCAAATATCACTTTCAAAAACTGCATTTCCTTTTATCATTTCTGGAGCCATATAAAAAGGAGTTCCAACTCTTCTATTATCATTTTTACTATTATTTTGCTTTGATAAACCAAAATCTATTAATTTTAAAGCATCAAAATCTCCTGGAACTGAAAATAATATATTTTCTGGTTTTATATCTCTATGAACTATTTGATTATGATGAAGAAATGAAACTGCTTTTAATAAACATGTTATTATTTGACATATTTCTTTTTCTGTAAATTTAAAATATTTTTTATTTGTTATTAATTTAAATAAATTATCTCCTGGAATATATTCCATTACTATATGAATATAATGTTCTTCTTCATAAGTTTCAAAATATTTTACTATATTTGGATGATCTAATGAACGAAGAATATCTACTTCTCTAACAATTGATTCTAAATTATGTTTATTAAAATAATCTTTTTTTAATGTTTTTATTGCATATTTAAAACATTTACATTGACGATCTAAACATAATCTTACTTTTCCAAATGAACCACTTCCTAACATTTGAATATATTGATAACGTTTCTTATAATCTGTTTGCTTTGAATAACTTTCTAATAATATTGAAGAACTTCTTTTACTACTTGTTGATGTCTTTAAACTTTCTGCTTCTACTACTTGAGTTTTTCCACAACAATTTCCCATTTTTTTTTTTTATGTTTAATTATATTTAAGATATTTTTTAATTTATTTGTTATTTTTAATAAATGTTTTTTATTCAAAAAATATTTATATTAATTTTTTTATTGTTTTTATATTGGATATTTTATTTTATTTTAATTTTATTTACATAATAAATTTAAATTTAAATTCAATTAATTAAGAGTATTACTGAATTGATTAATGAAGTATTTATTATAAATATTAAATAATTTGTTTTCAATATCATCTTCATAGACTTTAAGTTCTTTAGATAAATTTTCTGTGTCAACTGTTGAAAAAATCATATTTGCACTTTTAATTGAATAATAATTAAAATATTCTTCACAACAATTTAATTTATTTGAAATTAATGAACATAATAAATCAAAATTTTCAACATTTGAATTACTTGTGTAATATTCATTTTCAAAATCATATAATTTTCCTAATTTTATTAATTCATCTATGTTATTTTTTGGATTAATATTATTATTTGTAGTTGAATTTAACCAAGGGTGATTTATTATATTATCAATAATAAAATTATCTTTATTAAATAAAGTTAAATTATGAAGAAAATCAAAATAATCATCTGGAAATTCAATATTTTGAAATAAATTCTCAAATATATTATTATTTTTAGATATACAATGAAATAAACAACAACAATTCCCATTATGATTATGAGAATTATTATTATTCATAATTAAACAATCTTTAACTGTACAATTTAATATTTTTAAGTTACAATTTAATAATGTCATACCCAAATTAAAAAAATCTATTATTAATTGATAATTCGAGGCTTCTTTATTTAAATTTAATTTATCAAAAAAATCATTTAAAATATTATCATCATGTGATTTAATTTCTAAAAAACCAGGAAAAACTTTAATATTATATCGATGATCAAAACAAATATTATAAATGTCAATTATATTATAATAAGGCTTAGTTCTTATTTTCATTTTTCTATTATAAATTTGTATAATTGGAATAAGTTGTTTAGTCATATTTTTTAAAATATATTCATTAATATTTCCCATTGATTTTAGTAAATTTCCTAAATTTCCATTTTTATTTTTTTCAATCATTATTCTATAATTTTGTTCTTTTTCATTATCAAAAATACATAAAATATCAACTGATATCTGATCTATGTTTTTCCATTGTATAATATATTCTTCAATTTTTTCAAAATCATTATATGGTATAATATAACAATAATATAATTTTAAATTTGGAATATGTATCATTAAATTTTTATTTTTATTAATAGGTATAAATTCTTTAATTGAATTTAAATAATTTTTTTTATGAGATAAATAAGATGTTTTATTAGCATATATATTATTATTTGATTTATAGGAATTTATATTATTAATTGTTTGTTTATTTTTTAAAATTACAATATTTTTATCAATAATATTTTTATTTTGATTAATTGAAATATTATTCATTTTCATATCTCTTAAACTTTTTTCAAGTTTTGAAATTTGTGTTTTTCCCATTTGATTTTGCATATTTTGCATCATTTGATAATAATATTGACTAGTTTTAGCAAATTTTTCTAAAGATTTATTCCTTAAATTTTCATTATTTTCATAAGGAACTTCATTTTTATTATTAATTCTAGTAATTTTTTTTCTTGATTCATACATATTAATAGGCTTTAATAATGGTTTTCCTCTAATTTTAAAAATAGGATTATCATAAGTAGAATTATTCATATTAGATACTGGAATTAAATTATTACTTTTATAATTCTTTATTGGTTGTAAATTTGTTCTAGGAAGAATTGTTATATTTATATTTTCATTATTTTTATATTTTTGATGAGGAATTTGAAAAACGGGAGGTAAAGAAGAAGTATTTAAATTAGTACTTAAAATAGGAGAAATATCTGACATTTATTTTTTTATTTTAATAAAAATAAAAAAATATTTTTTTCAAAATTATTGAAACAAAAAAAAAATATAAAAAAAAATATTATAATTCATAATCCAAATTTATATTTAACTTCTTCATTTTTTCACATAATTCTTCTTTATTTTTACAATAATATTTAGAACCTTTTTTTCCAAAAATTCTAAAACCATATAATTTAGGAATATAACTTTTAACTTTTTTAACTTTAGGGTTTAAATCAGGATAAGCCATGAAAAAAATTTGTGGAAAACTATTTCCAAAATAAGCACCATCCATATCTCTGACTCTTTCTCTTGGTTTATAAACTTCACAGCAAATAGGACAATAAACTTTAACTCTACTAAATTTTGTATCTTCACTTAAACCAACAGGAATTAAAACTTGTTTATCACATAAAATTCTTGGACAATGACCAAAAGTTCCATTTAAATATTTTTCTCTCATTAATGCTAATCCTTTTGGGGTTGAAATAAATCTTTTATGAATTAAACCATAAATTTCTTTTATTTTTTGTAAATTTTCTAAATTTTCTTCTGAAATTTGATCAGAAGGATATTCTTGTGATAATAAAGTTTCTAAATATGGTTTACATTTTATTCCTATTAAATTCATTTTATTTTTTATAAATTCTTCATCTATTTCTACAAAATATTCATTTCCATCTAATTGACAAAACCATTGAATCCATCCTCCTTCATTTATTTCTGGAAATCTATTATCACTTCCTGTGTCGTTTTCATCAAAATTTTGATCTTGTTCTGCATTCATTTCATTGTTTTGATCTTCATCTATATCATTCTGGTTATTCTCGTAATCATTGTCATTGTCATCCATTTAAAATTTTTTTTTTTTTACTTTTTTATGGGTTATTTTTTTATATGGATTTTTAAAATTGTTTTTTATTTTAAATATTTATTTTTTTTTTTATTATTGTTTATAATATTTTTTCATTTTTTTTTTTTAGGAAAATTTATTTAAAATGAATTAATTAAAGAATTCAAATTAAGAGACTTAAGTTTATAAAAAAACAATTAAATATAATTGAACAATAATTTTTATAAATAATATTTATTTTGGAGGAATTTTAATATTTATTCCTCAAAATATTGAAAAATGTCATTTCAAAAATTAGTTTCTTTATTTTATTTTATAATAATTCTTCAAAATATAAATTCAGCAAAATTAAGAAAAACAAAAAATGGAGATGAAAATTGTGAATCAAATCCAAATAGTAGTTATTGTAAAGCTGCAAAAGCTCGTTCAATAATAATGTTAATATTTTCAATTTTAGTTTTGATTTCTATAGTAATTGTAATAATTAGTTGTTTAAGAAGAATCAGAATTAATAATGAAATAGGAAATGTAAGTATAAATAGAACTAATCAAGAACTAGAAGAAGAAATTATATTTAGAAAAAAAATATCTTATATTTTTAATTATGAAATTAAACCTCAAAATTTTTATCCTGAAAAACCGAATATAGAAAATACTTGTTCTGTTTGTTTAGAAAAATTTGATGAAAAAAATAAAATTTGTGTAACTCCGTGTAAACATTATTTTCATTATAATTGTATTCTTGATTATGTTCTTAATACAAAAAAGACATTATGTCCTCTTTGTAAATATGATTATTTAAATGTTTTAAAAGATAAAGATATAGATTTTGATAAAATTGATTCAAACATTATTAAAACTTCAACTCAATTTAATAATGATAGAGAAAATAATCTTGATACTAATAATGATGTTAACCAAAATCAAGTTCTTTCATTAAATGTAAATGCTATTTATTTCGGCGTTTAATAAAATACTATCTTTGTTTTATTATTTATATGATTCTAATTTTTTTATATTTAAAATAATAATAATTGTCAGTAAATTTTATGAATTTAAATAGAAAGTTTAAAATATAATAAAAATATATAAATTAAAAATATTGTATTTTAAAAGTCATTCTTTTTTTTACTGAGGAATAAATATTTATGAATTAATTTTTTATTTTAATAGATTCAGATTTTTTTAATAAAGATTTTTGGCATTTAGATTTTAATTTTACAATTTAAATATTTCAAAATTTATTATAATATAAATTTCTTAATTAACAATATCATAACAATTTTTAAAGAATTTGAAAAAAAAAATGATAAAATTAATGAAAGATAAAAAAATCATAAAGAAAATAAAAAAAAACATTAAAAATAAAAAATTAAAAATAAAAGAATGGTTAAAAATTGTTGTCATAGATTTAAATCAATTATAAAAGAAGTAGACCTCTTTGGAACTTTTATATCATTTAGAATAAATGATGATATAGAATATAAATCCTTAGTAGGAGGATGTTCAACAATTTTTTTTTCATTATTTACATTATTATATACAATATATTATTCATATGGTTTTTTAAAAAGACAAAATATAGATTATAAATATTCAACAAAAATAGTAGAAACTTCACCATTTGTAAATTTAACTTCAGAAAAATTTAATTTTGCTTTTGGAGTTCAAAGACAAGATAATGGAAATCAATATTTATATGATAATGAAGATGTTAATTTTTTTAATTATTCTGCTGAAATAGTTGAATGGATTGGATTTGATGAAGGAGATGTAGAAGATGAAATAATAATAGATAATTTAAATATTGATTTTTGTAAAAAAAATGATTTTTATAATCAAATTGATGAAGCTTTTGATAATATCGGTTTAGATACTATTTATTGTCCATATGTTAATAAATCTAATTTTACTATTGAAGGATTATACACTGATTATTATTTTAAATATATAAGAGTAAATATTTCTCTTTCTAATTATGGTTTTACTCATCTTGATGAAGTTGATACTTTTTTAAAAAAAAATCCTTTGGAAATGACTATTTATTATATTGATACTACTATTGATTATGAACAACAATATAATTTTATGAATTCTTTTATAAATTATATGTATAGAGGATTTGATTTAAATTTTATTAAATTTATTTATCTTTTTATTTCTCCTATTGAATTTACTACTGATGAAAATTTACTATTTGATAATCCACATATTAAAAATGCTTCAATTTTTGATTTTTCATATGAAAGTTTTAGATATATTTCTTCAAGAAATGACGAAGATATAGTTGATGAAAGATTATTAGGTCAAATAATAATTAAAGCTTCACCTAAAATGTTTAAATTAAATAGAATTTATCAAAAATTACCTTCTTTTATTGCTGATTTATGTGGAATTTTAGAAGAAATTATGGTATTAACTTTAATTATTGTTAATATAATTGAAAGAAAATTAGTAGATGATAAATTAATTAGTAGAATGTTAAAATTTAAAGGAAGTAAATATTATGATGTTAATCATTTAATAAATTTATTTGAAAAAGATAAAAATTCAAATAATATTATGAGAATAATAAAAAGACCACATTTATTAATAGAAAAGCATGAAAATTTTTCTTCATTAAATAAAAGTATTGTACAGTTATTAAATAATTTTATAGATACAAATGAAAAAAGTAATAAAATTTCTTCAGCTTTTTCTGATGACAATTTTTCCAAATGTCAAACTTCAAAGAAAAAATCATTTAATAATTTTAATAAAAATGATGATTTAATCAAATTTAATTCATTGAAAATAACAAAAACATCTCATGGAAGAAAAGGTTTATTTGATAGTGCTGTAAAATTAAATCTTTTTCAACCCAAGTTAAAAAAAAATATTGATAATATTGAAAATGAGCCAAATAATAGTTTTTGTACTTTAAAATTACAATTAAATAAACCTTTAAAAATAAAAAAAAAGAGCTTGAAAAAGTAAAAATTTTTCCATTATCAATTATGGAAAATATTTGGGCTTCTTTATTTTTTTGGTGTTCAAAATTACAAAAAAGAAGATATGAAATAATAAAAAAAGCAGAAAATAAAATTCATTATTATTTAGATATTTATACTTATATCAAAAAAATGCAAGAAATTGATTTAATAAAATATTGTTTTGATAGTGAACAAATAAATCTTTTTGATTTTTTATCTAAATCACCTATTAAAATTGGAAATATTGGTGGTCAATTTATTTATCAAGAATTTGAAAATAAACAAACAAATACTAAAAGTTTAGGCTTAAAAGAAATGGATTCTGTATTTCTTTCTTATAATAATATCAGAAATAAGAAAAAAGTTTGCTTTGAAGATCTTAAATTATTAAGATTAGTTAAAGCTGAAGTTGATTTTCTTAAAGATTAAATTTTAAGAATGTAAATCATAATTTATTTATATTAAATCAATCCAAATTTACAGTTATTTTAATAAATAAAATATGTCTTATTATAAAAATTAAAAATATTTTAGAATTATTTTATATTAATTAAATAAAGCTTAAAAATTATTTATAAATTTAAATGATATTTTATAAATAATTTAAAATAATATATTTTTATTTATCTTATATATTTTTTATCTATATTACTTTTATAAAGTTTTATTTTTAAACAATTTAAAATTAATAAATTTTTAAATATATATTAAGAAATGCTTGGGGAATCAAATATAGAAAAAAAGAAAAAAAATAATAAAGAAATACTTCAAACAAATAATGATATTACAACAAAAATAAAAATATTTACTTTTTTTTACAATCTTTTAAAAAGAAAAGATTTTAATTCTTTTATAATCTGTCTTTTATCTTTTATTGAAACAATTCAATTAATTTCATATGGTTTTGGAAATCCACATTTAAAATTTTGGAAAATAAAAGAATCAAAAATTGAAAATATAAAAACATATATTGGAGCAATAAGAATTATTGAAATTTTCAAATATATTTCCTTTAATGTTTATTTAATAATTTGGGGAATAATAATTTTTATAATTTTTAGTCATATAGTTATAATATCAATGACAATCAATTTAAATAAATATAATTCTAAGTTTTATAAATTTATAGTAAGTTTTGTAAAAATTATTTCAAGGATTGCATTGACAGTTCTTTTAATTCCTTTTCAAGAAATATTATTATTAATGTTAAAATGTAATGATAATAATAAAATAGATATTGTTAAAAAACCAATTACATGTTATAAAGGAGTTCATTATTTATATGCTATGCTATCAATAATTTCATTAATTTGTCAATATCTATTAAATATTATTTTTGGGATTTTTTGGTTTGATCCTTTCAATAATGAAAAATCAACAAATAAAAATAATATAAGTGCAGATTTATTTTATTATAATTTTATTTTAATAAATTCATTAAGATATACTTTTATTAAAAATGAATGGATAAGTATTTTTATTTTATTAATTGGAACTTCATATAATTGTATAATTGGATTTGAAGAACCAAGTTATTCAAATTATTTAATTCAATGTGCTTATTGTATCAAAAATTCTTTATGTTTATGGACTTCTTTTATGTTATTAATGTGTAAATTAACCTACAAATCAAAATTTGATGGAAATATATATTTATTATTATTTGGAATGCCTTTAATTATTATAATTTGTATAATATATCATAAAAAAACAAGTGAAAATTTAATTCCAAAAAATAGAAATTCAGAATCTGAAAATGAATTTATTAAGAAGACTAATAATATAATTATTTTAATATTAAGATATATTAATAAATATAAATCAATTGAGAATTCTAAAAAAGGTTATGATAAAAATGATATATTTTTAAAAGGAATAATTACAAAACATTTAGAAACTTGTATTAATGAAGAATGTCCTTTAACAAAATATATGGAAAATCAAGGTAATTTCCAAATTCAGAAATCTTGTTTATTACATTATATAAATATTATATTAATTGATGGAATTAAAAAATTTCCTAACAATAAAAATATTATCATGACTTTTATTCAATTTAATTATTCAAATAGATTTAATTTAAATGCAGCTAAAACATATTTGGCAAAATTAGAAAAAGAAAATAATTCATTAACAGAAGATTATATTTTATTTTGTATCAAAGAAAATATTAAAGATATTAATAATAGTAAAATAGAAAACTTAAATAAAGAAAATGATATGGAAAAAAGTGAAGAACAAATAGAAAATAAATTTAAAAAATTAAAAAATTTAATTGAATCAACAACAAAATTATATGGTGAATTTTGGGGAGTTTTAAGTACAAATTTAACAAATAATTTAAATTTAGAAAAATTATATTTATTAGGAAATAAATTAAATTTACTATTAGATGAAATTAATACTTTATGGGAAAAAGATTTAAAAACAAAACCTGTAGATTTAGAAAATCAATCTATAATTCAATTATATTCATTTTTTGTAAGAGAAATATTAAAAAATAAATCAAAAGAAGATGAAATTTCAAGACAATTAAATGAACAACAACGTTTAGATTTAAAAAAGAATTATGATGATAAATTTGATCATGATAATTTAGATATTATTTTAGAAGATCAACAATATGTAATTTATAGTAGAACAAATGATAAAGGTGATTGTTCAATATTACAAATGTCAAATAGTGTAGTAAATTTATTAGGATATACAAAACAGAATATAATAGGTCATAGAATTGAAACAATAATGCCAAATTTATTTGTAAATAATCATTCAAAAGTAATTTCAAATAAAATAAAAATATTCAGAAAATCAAATTTAGGTTCAAATAAATTAAATGATAAAAAACAATTATTATTTCTTCCTAAAACTAAAATTGGATATATTGTACCATGTTTAGCAAGATTTACAATTTATAATGATGATGATTTTTCTAATACTTTTATTATAAAAGCTAAAATTGATACTAAAGATCCAAAATCAGTTTATGCTTTTTATATTTTATCTAAAAATGATTTTACTGTTGATTCTTTCTCTTCTTCTTCTTTAAATTTAGGTTTAACTATGGATTTATTAAAAAAATATGTTGTAAATTTAAATATTTTAATTAGAGATTCTGTTACTGGTAATTCTATAAATTTATCTGATAATTATCATTTATATGAAGATGAACCAAAAAAAATTATTTGGGTTTTTCCTGATAAAATTTATCCTAAAAATGATACAATAAGAAAGCAAGATGAAAATTTCGAAGATTTAGTTCAAATTTCAAAAAAAAAAAAATATAATTTATCAATAACAAAAATAAAATTTGGAGATGAAGAACCAATTGGATATTGTTTAAGATTTACTGAATTAGAAAATAAGAAAAATAATTTTACTTTAAATGATTTTAAACAATCACCATCAAAGTTAATTATGTATAATATATTAAAATTAAATTATATAAGAACTGATTTAGTAAATATTAAAAAAGATTCTGAAGAATTATTTAAGCGTCCTGAAAATGAAATTCCCATAATAAGTATATTAAATTATATTAAAAATTCTCCTTCAAAAAAAACAAAAAAAAAAGTAAGACAATCAAATGCTAGTATCTATAATGATAGTGATGAAGAAAAAAATTCAAAAGACCAAACAAATAATAATTTATTAACAAAAGAAAAAATATTAGAATTACAAGGTAGATCTTCTAATGAAATAAATGAATTTATAAATTCATTAAAATATTATGGTTCAGAAATAAATTTAGAAAAGCATCGTCCAAATAAAGAATTATATTCAGCAGGAAAAATTTCTGAACCTAATATTAAAATTCAAATATCTTCTTTTATACAAAGAATTGAAGAAAAATTAAATGCTCATCCTGAATTAAGAAAAAAAGTTAATCATAATGCAAGATTTAGTAGAACTAGTTTAAATCTTAATTATAATCCAAAAAATATTGAAAATATAAAACATGAAAATGTAGATGTTCATTTAAATGAAAATGATGATTTAAATGATAATCCAAATGAAGGGAATTCTGATATTAATTTTTCTTTAAATCATATATTTAATGGAAAAAGTGTAACTTATATTCAAATTACTTCAAGTATCATGTTTATTATGGTTATTTTTTTTATTTGTCTTGAGTTTGGAGTTTCTTTATATAAACTTAAAAGAAGTGCCCAATTTGTAATTTATTTAGATGATTCATATGTTTTATTACATTCTTTATTATATACTAAATATTTTATAACTGAAATTCTTTTATCTCAAGATTCTTCATATACTGATGAATTAAAAGAAGATCAAATAGAATATCTTTTAAAAGCTAAAAATGAAATGATAGAATATAGACAAATTATAAATGATTATATTGCATTTTTTTCAAATTCCACTGTTACTTTTAATGATAAATATTATGATTATATAAATAATGTTGTTGTTTCAATAAGAACTATTAGTAATTCTATTCCAATTATTGAAAAAGTTTCTTATTCAAATGCTTTAAATAGAATTAAAACTTCAATATTTTTTGTATCTACTATAACGGATAATTATCTTTCTATTGGAATGACAAATAGAAATGCTTATGAATTAATGATGAATTTATTAAATGATTATTTTATTGTTATTAGAAATATTTCGTTTATTATAGCAAAAAATACTTATGATGAAGCTAAATCTCATATAATATTATTAATCATTTTTATTTTAAGTTTTGTTGCTGTTATTTTTGATTTAATTATTATGTGGAATTTAATAAGTAAATTTATTGATGAAAGGCAAAAACCTGTTGATTTATTTTTAACAATTAAAAAGAAAAAATTTGAAGAATTAAAAATTATAAATGAAAATTTTTTGAATAAATTATTAAATAAATTTTTTGGAAATGAAGAAAGTGAAGAAGAAGAATCTAAAACAAAATTTATACCCTCATCTCAAAATGAAGATATAATAATGATAACAAAATTTAAACAAAAGAATGATTATAAACAATCAATTAAAAATTCATCTGAATATTTATTAGCATATATTTATATAGCATTATTTTTGGTATTAATTCAAATATATATGACATTTAAATTTATATATGTAAAAAATATTTTCAATAATATAAAAAATTATACAATAATATACAATTCAACTCATTATTTTGAAGTTGATCTAATATTAAAAACAAATGTATATAAATCATTTTTTTATAATTCATCAATTCCAATATTAAATTCACAAGATACAGAAACAGTATTTTTTGAACAAACAAATGATTTTCATACAGAAACAGAAAATTTTTATGGAAAATCATATGAGTCAAAGTCATTTTTAAAAAAAAGATATTTAAATGAATTTTCAGATAAAATGGCAACTGATCTTTCTGATATTTTAACAAATATTTCTTTAGATGATCCTGATTATATATCTGCAAAATATGGTTTTAGTAATGTTCTCTCTAGATTTATTGAAATGCATAAATTTCTTGCTGTTACTTATATTATTGAAAAAAATAATTTTACTGAACCTAATTTATGTTATAAACCAAAATTTAAAGAAATTAATAAAGTTTTAATTAATGTTATGAGACCTTTTCTTAAATATATGATTCAAGTTTTAAAAGATTGTTTTTCTGATTATAAAGATTCTTCAAAATTAATTATGAGTACTTCTTTTATTGTTTTAATCTTTTTTGTAATTGTTATTTATTTACTTGTTTGGAAAAGTTATGAAGAAAATTTAAAAAATTTATTAAAGAATAGTGTAGATTTAATTAAGTTAATTCCTGAAGAAATCAAAAAGGAAATTGTTAAAAAATTAAATGAAGAAGAAGAAAAAAGTGAGTAATAAATATGATTATTTTTCAATATGTAATTAATGAATATTTTTTTTGATGTATTTAAAATAATAAAATATGAAGAAATGGAAAATAGAAAGGAATCTAATTTAATAAATGTATTTATAAAATATATATAAATAGCATTTAAGTCTTTGAATTTGAAAAATCTTTTATATCTATTTTAAATTTATATAAATTATTAGTCATAAATTTATATTTTTTTAAATTATTAATGGAAGATAAAATTGAAGACTATCATTATAGAGTAAATTCAATTCATAAAAAAGATATTTTAAAATCTGAAAATGAAAAAAAAAATATTAAAAAAAAACAAAATAATACAGAACATGATGGTGGAAATAAAGTACATAAAAAATATTTTTTTAATGACTTTCAATGGAATATTATAACTTCATTTATTGGAATAATAATTGCAGTTGGAATGACGTTTTTAATAGTTCTTTTAGTAAATAAAATATTTGATTAAATAATAAATGGAAAAAAATTATATAAGTAAAAAAATTTATTATTAATTTAATTTTAAGTTAAAAAAAATGAGTGATGAAATATTACAAAAATTTTCTCAACTTCAAATTCAAAAAAAAGATTTAATTACTCTTTATCATCATTCCCATAATCCAAAAAAATTTAATTATACTACACCAAAAGAAAAAAGTGATTATGAATATTTATATAAAGTTCATAAAGAGAAAATAGACTATTTAGCAGGTCAAATACATGAAAAAAACGAAAATATTGAAAAAATTGAAAAAGACATTAAAACTAATTATGAAGAATATAATAATTTAAAAGATTCAAATCAAGATTATAAAGATGAAGAAAAAGAAAAAAAATTATCTGAATCTTTAAATTCTTATGAAACACATATAAATGAATTACAGGAATTAATTAATAATTATAAAATTTTAGTTGCAAAGGATGTTTAAAAAAAATATAAAATAAAAACAAATAATTTATTATAAAAAACATAATTTTAATAAAAATTTACAATATGGTAATAATTTCGAGTGTTATTATTTTTAGAAATGTTTTTTTTTGATTATTGTATTTTTTTATAAACTAAACACCATCTACTTCTTAATTTCGAATTTTTATTTTCACAACAATAAATTAATTTAAAATTCTTATCTTGTGGAAAATTAATAGGATGATCAATAAGATCTTCTTCTCCATAATTTTTTTTAACAGGAAATAAACAAACTAAAATACCATTTTTTTTTAAACATTGATTACTAAATTTAATTAAACTTTGAAAAATAGTATCAGTTTGACAATGAGAAGTAGGTAAAAATAATCTTTTTTCATTACCAAAATGAATATAATCATAATTAATATCATTTTCATCATCAGAATGAATTTCATTACTATTATTATATTCTTCTTTTTTTTTTTGTTTTTTATCTAATCTATTATTTCTTTTTTCTTTTTTTGATTCACTTAAACCACTTTTTTTAGAACAAGCTCTCCAACCATAAGGAGGATCACAAATAATAGAATCAAAGAATAAATTATTATATCTAAAAGCAAAATTATTAATATCTTGTCTAATAATTTGAGGTCTAATTAAATTATATTCATCAAAATTAGAAAAAATATTTCCTTCATTTTGTTTAAATAAAGTTTTATTATTATTATCTCTAATATAACCAACAGAATAACCTTTTAATACTCTAATATCTAAATCACAACCAAAACAATTTGCTCCAAATACACTTGGAGGAATTAATAAACTTCCTGTTCCTACAAAAGGATCTATTATATTATCATATTTTTTAACTTGTGCAAAATTACACATTATAAATGATAATATATGATCTGTTGATGTTGGTCCTAAATATTTTCTATGAATTAAATCATATTTTGTATAATAACGATTTTCTTCATTATTTTTACCATATATTTGCTTTCCTATTATTGTTTTTTTTATTTTACCTTCTTGAGTATATGATTGAAATATTGTTATTGTTCTTTCTGGATTTTTTAAATTTACTTTCCCTTTAAATGGATATTTTGATATAATTGATAATATTATTTTTTCTTGAATTTCTTTTTTTAATTTTGATTTTCGAATATCAAAATCAAATTTATATGATAATTCTGAATCCATTTCTTCTTTTATTTGTGATTCTTTTATATTGTCTATTGCTTCTTCAATTGTTTCTCCTTCTGATATTATTTTTATTATACTTTTTGATAATACTGCTCTGTCTATTATTTTCTTACATAATTCTATTTTTTCTATTCCATCAAAATTTATTCTTAAAAATGGTTCTGATGAAGGATCATAAGAAAATGTATCAGAATTATATTGTAAATTATTAATACTATACATTTCACAAATTGAAAGAAATTCTGTTAAGTTAAATTGTAAAAAATTGAATTTATTAATAAAGATTAATATATATTTATCCATATTATAATTTGGAATAAAAAAATAAAAAAGAATTAAAATTTAAAAAAAATCAAATTAAAAAAAACCGAAACACATGAAAAAAAAAAAATAAAAATAATTAAATAAAAAAATAACTAAAAAAAAAAAAATGTTACATGTAGGAAGAATAAGAAGAAGAATAAATATAGAAACGGATACAAATCCAATAAATTTACCATTACAAAATGTATATGGAGTTCCAATAAAAACATATCATGAATATTTAAAAAAAGAAAAAAAAAAATTTCCAAAATGTACAGGAAATAATCCAGCAAATCCAACATATTTACAAATATCATATTTAAACAATAATAAATATTCAGATAATTTAACAAAACATGGAATTGGATTAAAACATTTTGAAATAAAACAATCTGAAGATTATTCTGATGAAAAACCAAGAGGAAGAAAATATTTTAAAAATGTTGGTCAAGAAACTTCTCAAAATTTAGGATTTTTTTCCAATAACAAAAGCTATAATTTTTTACCAAGAAGAGATTATAATATTATTAGTGGAAAAGATGAACCTCCTTTACAAAATATTCCTTCTCAAAGAGGATTTTTTTCTAATTTAGCTTATTTGAATTTTATTATTGAACAAGATAAAAAAAATGATAATGCTTTGAAAATGAAAAAAAATTATGGATTAAATGATGGAATTTATGATTATTTAGAAAAGAATAATTATGTATAAATTTATTTTGAAAAATATATATAAAAAAATAAAATTTTAAATCTTTTATTATAATTTTTATCTTTTTTTAAATCAGATTGTAAAATGTTAAATAATAAAATAATTAAGAATTCATATTCTAATTTCAAAAATAATTATCTTTATATTTATATTCAATTTTTATAAATACTATAGTATTATATCTTTATTTTATTTTGAAATTTATTGTACAATTATTTGAAATACTTCGATTTCTTGATTTTCAAATTTTTCTTCTCCACCATTTAATTCATAATCGGAAGTAAAACCAGAAAAATGGTTATTAGCGTCGTCCTTTCTAAGAACATTTTTATTATTCATTGGCCAAAAAGAAAAAAAATTGGCAGCATAACCTTTACCAAAATAATATTTTTCTTTTCCTTGAACAGGATTATAAATTTTCATATGATTAAGAGAAAAAACAAATGCTTTTTCATCATCTGTAATCCATCCTCCATTTTGACTCCAAGGCTTTTCTGCATAACCTCCAAATTTAAATCCTTTTTTAGTTTCAATAATTGAAATTGTTTTTCCTATTCCATCACATTTTTGATGAAAATCATTTGGTAAAAATCCATCTCTTGTTCCTCTAAATATTAATTTAAATGTTAATTCTTTATTTTTGAATATTTCATTATTTAAAATTCTATTTGAAATTAAGTTTAATTCTTTTTCTTTTCTTATTATTTTGGAATCTATTCTATTTTTCCAATTTATTTCTTCATCTATTACTTTTTTCCACTTTTCAATTTCTTGAATAATTATATCTTTTTCTTTATTTTCTTTTTTTAATTGTTTAATTTCATTTTCTAATTTTTTTTGAAATTCATCATTTTTTTTTTCTAATAATTCATTTTTTTTTTCTAATTCACTAACTTTATTTTTAAGTAAATTAATCTCTTCACATAAATTATTGCAAATATTTTCTAAAGATAAATTCTTAGATTTAAGTTCAATTGAAATATTTTCTTCTCCTTTTATTCCTTTATTAAGTTTAATGATTAAATATAATTTGTTATTTTCAATTTTAATTGAATAATTCTTTTCTTCAAAAATTTCATACATATTCAAAATAGCTTCTTCAATATTATCATAGTATCTGAAACTTCGACTTAATTTTTGAAGTTGTTGAAGAGTAAAATTTTCTTCATAAAAAATCTTTGAAACTGAAGAAAGTTCTTGAACATTTAAAAATAATTGTTCTGTTTTTGATAATTTCGCTATTTGAACTAAAAATACTTTTTCATTTATTTGAAACTTATATTCTTTCTTTGAAGTTATATCACTTTTATTTTCTGAAGAAGGAGTTGGTGCATCCATTTTTCTATTTTTATTATTCAATTATTTTAAATTTTATTTTCTATTATTAAAAAATATTTCCCCTATATTTAATTAAAAATATTATAATTAAATATATTAATGATTTATATTTTTATATTAAAAACAAAATTTTTGAATAAAAATATCAGAAAAACAGAAATAAGTAATTAAAAACTTAGAAATTAAAATTAATAAAAAATACTTCATTTTTGATATTCTTAAAAGAAGAATAACAATAAATATGAAAAATCTTTAAAATTAATGTAAACATTAAAATATTATTTCAGATTAGAAAGAAACATTAATTAGAAGAATTTATATGTCATAAAAAAAACATTACAATTATATGAAAAAATTAAATAAAAAAACAAGATTAAATATTAATTATTATTTATATTCTACTGATTAAATAAAAGTTTTAATGTGAAAAAGTAAAATTAAAATTATTAAATCAAAATTATTGATATTATTGAGTTTAAATCAAATAAAATAAATATTTTTTTTATTATTATCTTTTAAAAATCAAAAATTTTAAAATGTCAAAAATTTCAAAAATAACAAACGAAGGTATTTCAGGGGCTCAAATAGATGAATTTTCAAATGAACAATTTAATTTATTATCATTTACAGAGAAAACAAATATAAAAATAATATCAAAGAATTCTGAAGAATTAATATTTGATATAACAGGAATAGAGCCTCCATTAGCAAATGCTTTAAGAAGAATATTAATATCAGAAGTACCAACAATGGCAATTGATACAGTAATAATAACTCAAAATACTTCAATAATACCAGATGAAGTTTTAAGTCATAGATTAGGTTTAATTCCTATTTTAGCAGATGCAGAAGATTTTGAAGAAAAAAAAGAAAATGAAGATTTTAATGAAAATAATTCTTTAAAATTTGAATTAAAAGTAAAATGTTATAAAGATAATAAAGGAAATATAATAAATTCATCAATTTATTCAAATTTATTAAAATTTATTCCAATAGGAAATCAAGGAGAAAGATTTAAAGGAGCAGAAGAAATAAAAGTAGTATATAATGATATATTAATAAATAAATTGAGTCCAGGACAAGAAATAAATTTAGAATGTTATTGTATAAAAGGAATAGGAAAAATTCATGCAAAATGGTCTCCTGTTTCAACTGCATATTATAGATTATTAAGTAATATAAATTTTATAAATGATATTAAAGGAAATGATGCTGAAGAATTAAAAAGTCTTTGTCCTAAAAAAGTTTTTGATGTTAAAAATGGAAAAGCTTATGTTAAAAATATTAGAAATTGTACTACTTGTAGAGAATGTATTAGAAATGAAAAATTTAATAAATTTATTGAATTAGGTAAAATAAATGATCATTATGAATTTCATATTGAAAGTGTTGGAATTTATTCTCCTGAAACTTTATTTTATAAAGCTCTTAAAGTTTTAAAAGATAAAGTTGAAATGTGGACTGGAATTTTATTAGATAAAAGTAATAATGAAAGAAAAATAACTATAAATAAATAAATAAATTTTATTTAATTTATTTAAATATATTCTTTGTTTTTATTTATAAATCTGATTCTTTATTTTCTTCTATTTTTTCTTTTTTTTCTTCATCTTTATTATTATTATTTTTATTTTCTGTATTTTTATTATCATTTTTTTCTTCTTTCTCATAAAATTGAGTAAACCATTTTTGAATATCTTCTAAAGTGAAATTACCTTTAAAATCTTCATATCCTTTTTTTTTTTCTTTATAATAATATCTGACAATTGGTTCTTGAAAATGTGCTGAAAAATTAGTATTTGGTATATCATTCGCCATAAAATCTGTAATTCCAAAAACAATATTAGTATCATTTTCATATATTAAACTATAATTCAAAATTATTTCTTCTAAATTTTGACATTTTTTACAATCTATTGTATAAAAAGCTAATAAGAAACTTGCATTATTTCTTTCCATAATTTCTGTATCAAAATTTTTTCTTACTATAATTCTAAGATTATCTTTAGGTTGTCTAAAAGGAATACTTTCACTTTTTAAATTTTTTTCAATTTCTCCTTTAAGATATTTTTCAATAAATTGTTTTATATTATCTTCATTTTTATTAGTTTCTTTCATTTCATAAATTTTATATTGTTCATTAATATCAAATTCAATAATAAATATAATACTATTATTTTCATAATCATCAACAGAATAACCTAAAATTTTTAAAATTTCATAATCTCCATCATTATTCATAGGATCTAAAATAAAACCATAACTTATATTTTGATTATTTTCAAAATAAATTCCAGTTTTTAATATTTTTTCAATTTCATTATTTTCTAATTTTTCATTTTTTGCTCTAACATATAAAAGAGAAGAAGTAAAAGAAGAATAAATAACTTCAGAAGCAAAAGAAGTTAAATTTCCTACTCTTGGTAAAGAATTTAACATAATATTATTTATTAAAGTTTTATTATCAGTAAAATTTAATGGAATTACAGATTCTTTTGGATTTCCACTTTCAAAACTTTTTATAATTTGTATATCACTTTTAGGCAATAATATTTTTTTACAAATTTCATTAAAACAATTTCCAAAAAGTGAAAAGGGTATTTTTGCTGAAACATTTCTAATATTTTGAGTTATATTTTCATTAAAATTAATAACTGCCATATAAGTTGTTATAGGATTTAAAAATGTTTGTATATCTTTTTCATCATTCAAATTAATAACTAAAGAATTTGCTGAATTTTTAGTAACAAAAGTAAAAAAACCTTTTGAATTAAATGGACCTACAAAATTTAAAAATTTATCCATTGCAGATGAATATAAGAAAATTCTTGGTAAATTATTAACAGGAAAAATTTTTCTTATTTTTTTTGTATTTTCTTTATCTGAAACATCAATATTAACAATTTGTCTTGGAGTATCTAAATGAGTTAATAAATCATTTGCTATTTCAATTTCTTTATTTATTTTTCCACATAATACACATTCTATTAATGAATGAAAATATAATAAAGTAAATGGTATTGATTGTGTAAAATTAGTAAAATTTTCATCTGTTAATTTTGGAACTTTTATTAAAGGTTTATAATATTGTTCTAATTGTTTTGCAAGTTCTTTTATTTTTTCTCTTTCTTTTTCATCTTTTATTCCTTCATAATCATATTCATCATTATCTTTATCATTTTTATCTTCATTATCTTTATCTTTTTTATCATCAGTAATTGTTAAATCTTCATTTTTATCTCCTTTAACTTTAGAAATAACCAAAAGAAGAATAATAAAATTCCAAAATTTCATAACGTTGAAAAAATAAATAAAAAAAATATAAGAAAAAAAAAAATCTTTTTTAAATTATAAAACTTTATATAATAAAAAAAGAAAAAATATTTTAACAAAAAAAAAAAAAATTTTATTTATAAAAAAAGAAAAATAAATTAAAAAAAACATTTAAAAAAAAAAACTAAAAAAAAAAAAATTAAAAAAAAAATAAAAAAAATCATTTTAAAACATTTAAAAATGGAAATATTTTTCGAAATATCAGGAGCACGTGTAAAAGGATTATCATTTCATCCTCAACATCCATGGTTACTAGTATCATATTACACAGGTGAGATAGTATTATACGATTACATCCACAAGACAACAATAGAGAAATACACAGGTCACGATGGTCCAGTTCGTAGTATAGATTTTCATTTCTCTCAGCCATTTTTTGTATCATGTGGAGATGATAAAACAATAAAAGTATGGAATTACTCAACAAAAAAATGTCAATTTACATTAACAGGACATAAAGATTATGTAAGAACAGTACAATTTCACAAAGAATTATCATGGATAATTTCATGTGGAGATGATATGACAATTCGTATATGGAATTGGTTAAATAGAACTTTATTAACAACAGCATCAGGACATGATCATTATGTTATGAGTGCTTTTTTTCATCCTAATCAAGATTGGATTGTTTCAGCTTCATTAGATTCAACAATTAGAATTTGGGATTATTCAGTTTTAAGAAAAAAATTTTTCGAAGCGAGAACAGCTCAATTTGAAGTCATTGCTCTTGATGTTACAATGATACATAAATTAGAAGGACATGAAAGAGGTGTTAATTGGGCTATTTTTCATCCTACTTATAATTTAATTTGTTCTGCAAGTGATGATAAAACTATTCGTATCTGGAAATATGGAAATTCTGTTTGGAGTGAAGTCGATGCTCTTAGACAACATTCTAATAATGTTTCTTGCTGTGTTTTTCATCCTAAATTAGATTATGTTATTAGTGATTCTGAAGATAAAACTTTAAGATTATGGGATTTAGAAAAAAAAAGTGTTGTTAGTAAAATTACAAAAGAAAATGAAAGATTTTGGGTTGTTAATTCTCATCCTAATATTTCACTTTTTGCTGCTGGAAGTGATAGTGGTTTTTTTGTTTTTAAATGTGAAGAAACGAGAATTCCTTCTGTTAATTTTAATGGATGTGTTATTTATTTTCAAAATTATTCTTTAAAAATGTGGAAAAATGGAACTGTTGATAAAAAAAATATTTGTGATTTAAATTATAGAAGTAAAGGTATTAAACATGGTGTTATTTCTATCAATAAAAATCCTTTTATTAGTGATATAAATCAAATTATTAATTTGTTTTTAATTACTAAAGTTAATGATAAAAATTCTATTATTCATTGCTCTATTAAATCCGATAAAAATAATAATAAATATGATTTAAATGAATATTCTTTTAATGATGGAAATTCTGCTTGTTTTTTAGCAAAAAATAGATTATGTATTTTAAAAAATGGAGGAATTTTACAAACTGTTGATCCAAATAATCCTTCTAATGTTTTTCCTATTGATGTTGGTTCTATTGATAAAGAACAATTCGATAGTATTTATCAAGGTCCTCTTGGTAAATTTTTCTTAAAATTTAAAAATGGTATTGTTTCTTTATTTGATGTTAATACTAAAAAAATTGTTAGTGAAACTACTGAAATTACTGATTTAAAATATGTTGTTTGGAATAATAATATGACTTATGCTGCTTTAGTTGGTGAATGTAATATTTTTATTGTTAATAAAAATATGGAAATATTATCTAAAATAAAAGAAAAATCTGAAATTAAATCAACTGTTTTTGATGAAAATAATGTTTTATTTTATACTACTTTTTTCCATGTTAAATATGCTTTAATTGAATCTGGTTTATATGGTATTATAAAATCTACAGAAAAACCAATTTATTTAATGCAAGTTAATAATTCTACTTTATATTATAATGTTTCAAATGGTAAAATTGAAAGTGAAAATATTAATTATTATGATGTAGCTTTTAAATTAAATTTAATTAATAAAAATTATGATAATATTGTTAAAATATTACAAAGTGGTTCTGTTTATGGTTTAAAAACAGTAGAAAATATTCAAAAATCAGGTTTTCCAGATTTATCATTAAGATTTGTAAGTGATGCAAAACAAAAATTTAATTTAGCTTTAAGAAGTGGAAAATTAGAAGAAGCAAAAGAAGCAGCAGAAGAATTAAAAGATAAAGTATATTTTAATAAATTAGCAGAAAAAGCAATGTTAATGGGAAAAATGGATATAGTAGAATTTTGTTATGTTAAAAGTCAAAATTTAGATAAATTAATATTTTTTTATACTTTAACAGGAAGACAAGATAAATTAAAAAAAGTAGGAGCAGCATTAAAACAAACAGGAGATAATTCAAGAAGATTTTTAAATGCAATTTATACAAATAATATAGATGAAAAAATAGATGTTTTAAAAGAAACAGGACATTCAAATTTAGCAATTTTATTATCTAAAATACATGATAAAGAAGAAAAAGAAGTTGAAATAATGGAAGAAGCGGAAAAAAATAATAAAAAAATATCAATAAATAATAATGATTTAAATGAAATAAAAAATAATATGAAATTAATAATTCCACTTAAACCAGTTGTCAATATAAAAAATAAAGAATATTATTCAAATTGGTCAACAATAACAGAAATAAAAAAACAAAGTCAACAAGCAACAATAGATAATATATTAAATCAAAAAGAAGAAGAAGAAGAAAGTGATATATTTAATCAAATATCAAATCAAACTGAAGAAGAAGAAGAAAAAAAAGTTAAAAAAGAAAATAAAAAAATAGCAGATAAATGGAAAGATGAAGATGAAGAAGAAGATGATGAAGAAATACAAAAAATGTTAGAAGAAGCTAAAAAAAAAGAAAAATTAGCTTCTGCAACTTTAACTCAAAAAGATGATGATTTATTAAATAGAATTTCTAATAAAAGTATGTTACCAGGAATTCAAGTTTCTTTAGGTAATTTTAAATTAGCTTTAAATTATTTAAGAAGTCAAATTGGAATTACAAAAAATTATGATAATTTAAAAAATGTTATGAAAGATATTTATATGAGTTCTTATACTCAATTTAAAGTTGTTCCTTATTTATCTCCTATTGAATATAATTTAAGAAATCCTAATTCAATTTCAAATGGTAAATTAATTCCTCAAAATGGAGTTACTTTTAATAAATTAAAAAAAATGTTAGATAGTGGTTATGAAACTATTTCTAATTTTGAAATGGCTGAAGGATTAAAAATTTTTAGAAATATATTAAAATATTCTATATTCTTTATTGCTACTAATGAAGAAGAAGAAAAAAAAATTAAAGATATTATTGGTATTTGCGCTGAATATATTTATTTAACTAAAATATCTCTTTTATCAGATAATGTTAAAGAAGAAAATAAAGTTAAATATTGTGAATTAATTTGTTTAATGAGTATATGTAAATTAGAAAGTTCAGAACATAAATTTTTAATATATAAAAAAGCAAAATATTGTTGTAAAAATATAAAGAATTTTATAACAGGATTATATTTTATTAAAAAAATGATTTCTTTTGAAAGTGAATTAGGAAATGTTTTTGGAAAAGAATTTGCAAAAATAAAACAAGAAGTTGATGTATTTCAACAAATAGGAACAAATCAAAATCAATTAAATTTTGATACAAATGAAAATTTACCAAATATAAGAGGATTTTATACAGCAAAAGATTTTAAAAGAATAGGAACTTCAGAAAAAGTTTTAACATGTCCTTTATGTGGTTCTGTTGAATCAATGGAACAAAAAGGTAATATATGTGAAACTTGTAATCTTTGTACTTTAGGAGAAGAAATTATTGGATTTAAAATAATGGATAAATAAATAATAAATATAATAAAAGAAAAATAAAATATTTAAATTAATAAGAAATTATATTTATATTTTAAATTTTATTTTTTTTTATTTTTTATTTTATTGTAATTCAATTCTTGCTACATTCTTTAATCCAATTCCAATACAAGAAAATAAATATTGTTTATGTGTTATTGGTTCTTCATAGTCTTCATTTTCTTTTTCATCTTCTTCTTCACTTTCTTCTTTTTCATTTTCTTCATTAATATTATTATTATTTTCTTCACTTGATTCAGATTCTTCTTTATCATAATCATCATATTCTTTAATATGAAATTTAACTCCTAAATATTTATTTATAAATTTTAAAACACCTTTTGTAAATTCAGTTATTTTTCCAACTTTCATTTTAGAAACATAATTTTTTTCACTTAAACACATTAAAAATAAAAATAAACTTTGATTATTAACATTACAACATCCACAAGAATAAATATCATTTAAAAATTGTAAAGTACATTCTTTAGATAAATCATTAGCAGTTTTTTCAATATTTTCATTATCATTTATTATATCAGAACAAAAGCAAAAACCATTTTTTGTTTCAGCACAAAGAGTTAAACCATAACCAGGAGAAATTTTATTTAAATCTTTATCTTTATAAATATCTTCAGAAATCCAAACATCAGGTAAAAATTTATTTAAAATTCCTCTTGAAGAATCTATCATTTGTCTAGTATATATTGAAGATAATTTACTTGTAAAGGCAATTCCTCTTATTTTATTTATTTTTCCTTCATCAATCCAATCAAAAGGTGAAATATATGTTATAATTGGTATTTTAAAATATATTTCTCCTATTCCATTTGGTAAAATTCCTCTTTTTAAAATTTTAAATTCGACATTATCTCCAACAATTAATTTTTGTAATAAAATACAAGTTGACATTTTAAATGAATCTACACTATTATCTATTTTATTATTTGTAATTCCTGTTAAATTTATATGAAGAGATTCTTTTCCAAATAAACATATTGGAATTAATCCTTCTGTATAATATGTTATATTTCTTGATTTATCACAATCAAATTTAATATTATCACCATAATTATTTGTTATTGTTCCTGGATTTAAAGTAAATGAAGTTCCTGTTTGATTTATTTGAATTTCTGTTCCATTTGATATTAATGATACTAATTTTAAAAATGATATTTCATATTTTGTTAATCCTGGATTTATTGATTCAGAACGAATTTCTGATATTCTTATTGGCTTATTTAATAAAAAAGAATATGCTATTTTTAAACGGAAATAATTACTTCCTGAAAATTCCACATATGGAATTTTTTTATTTGGATTCTTTATTGCTTTGTTTATTTCTTCTGATGAATTTGTATATTCTGGTATTTGAGATTTTTTCTTTGTTGATGAATTATTTTTCATAATTTTTATTATGAATGAAATTATTTTTTCAGATAATTTTCAAAAAAAAATTTATTTCTTAATATAATATTTTTATTGAAAAATATAATTATCCTCTTATTTTTTACACTGATAAAATAAATGTTAAATTTTTATTTTATTTTAAAAGTAAATTTTATCATTAAATCATTAATAAAGAATTTCAAATTAAAATGTCCTCATTAAATTCTATAAATACAAAATTACAAGCTTATCTTTTAATACATGATCCTACTCGTCTTCTTTTTTTATTATATTCAAAATATGGAGATATTGAAGAAGATGAAAATTGTTTATATATAAATCAATTACTTTATAATAAATCAAGCCATTTTAATATTATTTTTAAGGAATATCTCTATAATGATAATATGAATGAATATTTAAAAAGATTTTATATTTCACAAGAAAGTAAAAATAGAATACCTAAATTAAGTGAATATTATAAAAATTATCATCAATTTTTTTGTAAACCAATTTTTTCAAATTTTAATATATCTAAAATCATGCATAGTTTTGGAGATAAAAAAGCAGAAATTTTTTATAAAAATAATTATGCCTCTTTAAATGAAAATGAAGAAAAAGAAAATTCATTTTCAGAAAGTTCTTTGTCTTCAATCGATAATCTTACAAATAATAAAATTATATTTAGTAAAAATACAAGATATTTAATTGAAAATAATGAAAATTCTAGTAAATGTACTTTGAATTTAGATTCTTCAAGAACTTTAAAATCTAATATAAATTTATTTACTAAAAGAAGTAAAGATGATTCTTTTGTTAAAAATGTAAATCTTATTGTTAATTTTAATGATGAAATAAATATTAAGAAAAAAGAAAATAAATTAAAAAATAAGACTTATTCAAAAACTTATAGGAAAAAAAATTATAATTCAAACAATATAATTGATAAAGAAAAATTAAAAATGGGTAATATTAAAAATTCTTTATATTCTCTTGTAAATAATAATATAAATTATAATCTTATGAAAAATAATAAAAAAAATTCTATAACTTCTCCTAAATTAATACCTTTTTTATCACATTATAAATCAAATATAAATGAATTTAAGAAAAATAAACCAAAAAAAATTAAAGAAAAAATAAATAAAGAAACAGAGATAATTAAAAATAAAACATATAATAATAATATTATCAATAATCATCAAAATAGTATTAACTCTAATTTTAGAAATTTTTCGAAATTATCAGCAACTTTAAATAATAATTTAAACAATAATATTAATATAAGTAATAATACAAATTTAACAAATACATTTACAAATAATAGAAATAGTTTGAATAATAATTCAAAAATAAAAAAAAATCAAATTCCAAAAAGAAATAATAACAATCAATTGAATGATAATACTTCAACTAATACTACACAAATAATTAAAAACAAAAAAGATATTAAAAAATTTAATTCAGTAAATTCTTTAAAAAAGTTTCATTCAAATGCAAATTTATCAAATGTTAATAATCAAAATCAAAATACAATGAGAAATTTTAGAAAAAATAATGGTTCAAATTTTAATTTAGTTAAAAAGCCTTTAAATGTAGTTCAATCAAATAATACAGTTCAATCAAAATTTAAAAAAAATAAAACATCAAATATGAATATTAGTAAAAATAATATTAAAAATAATAAAAACTCTTTCTCAAAAAGAGAAACAAATAAAAATTCAAAAGAGAAAAAAGTTAATATAAAGCAAAGGAAAACTAATGCATCATATTCAATTTCAAATAATATGAATAATTTAATATTTTCAAGTCAAAGAAGTACATCAAGTACATCAAATACTAACTTATTATCTCCAAAAAATGTTATTAGTAATAATAGAAGAATAATGAATAATTTATATCATAATTCTAGAAATAATAATAATATGATAACTCATACTCAAACTAATGCTAAAACATTTAGAAAAGAAATAATTTCTTTGAATAAAACAAAAAGTGTAGATGAAGAGAAAATAAAATTAAAAAATATTTTATTTAATTTAAATCAAAAAGAACATAATTATCAAATAAGTCAAAGGATTGTAAATCAAATAGAGGATTTACTTAAAAAATCAAAAATGTCTTATTTAAAACATAATAATAATGTAAATGAAAAAGCTGAAAATAATACTCATAAAGGTAATGAGAGAGAAAGTAAAAGTTATATAATAGAAAATAATAATAATTGTACTATTAAATCAAAAACAGGAAATTTTAAAAAACCAATTAATGTTAATTTAAATTTAAAAATGAAAATTAATCATGAAAATAAAAAAGAAAAAATTATTAAAGTATCACCAAATAAATAAATTGTAATAAAGGTTTTTCACTTAATAAATTAATAATATATTAGAATTAAATACTATTATTTATAATAAATATTATAAAATATTTGAAATATAAATTTTATTTTTTCATTTTATTTTTTCTATTCAAATATTTTTCATAGTTTTTTTTCTTAACTGAAAAAGTAGTTGAAGTACTTTTAACACTTTTATTAATTGAACTATTATCATCTTCATTTATTTCATTTTTAGAAGAAAATTTAGAAAAATAATTTTTTTTCTTTTTCTTTTTTTTAATTGAAAAATCCTTTAATCCTTCAGTTAATTCATCTATATCTTTATTATTATATCTTTTGATGGATAAAAATTTAATTTGTTTATTATTTTCAAAAAAGTTTTTGTGAAAATGCTCAAAATTAATATTATTATGATTATCATAATTTTTTTCTTCTGACTCAATATCCATACTATAATAATTTTCAAAAAAATTATTCTTATTATTGATATGAATTCCCATACAAAAATCTGAAAATGAAGAATCTTTATTTCCACTTAAATTCATTTTTAAATTTTTTATATCAACATAATTATCATTAATATTATCATCAAATGGATTAATATTTAATTTATAATTTATTTTTTGATTAGAAACAAAATTTCCACTATATAAAATATTTTGATCATCATTTATTTTTATATCATTATTTCTTATTTCATTTGGATCAGTTGAAAATTCAGAAACATTAATTATATTTATATTGCTTTTATGTAATTCTATTTTATCATTGGAATTTGAATGTTTAAAAATAGGTTTGAAACTAAATTCTGAAATTGGAGAATTTTTATTTTTAATTTTAGGAGTATTAACAATATCATCCAAAAAAGAATCCTCATTATTATTTAAATTAATATTGTGGTTAAAAGAGTCAAAGGACATTTTTCTCTTATTATATTTATTTTTTAATAATTTATTTTTATCAATTATAATTTTTAATTTATATTATCATAATTTAAATTTCTTCATTTTAAAACTAAATGTATCAAAATCATTATTTCTAATGGGGATTGGGGATTGGGGATTGGGGATTGGGGATTGGGG
>JAJJKW010001835.1:0-27566 GCA_023805745.1 Isotricha sp. YL-2021b | reverse complement strand
ATTGAATTAAACCCTGCGGCTGAATACAAAGAACCTGCAGTACCTAGAGCTTTTATTTTACCGACCGGTGTTACAGGTAACATGTGAATAGTATTAACTCCAAGCTGCTGAAGTTCATCAAGTCTGCTGATAGCATTTATAAAATTACCTGAAACTTCACCTTCGGAAAAATCTATTATACCGTTGTTATCCGTATCTTTTGCATTAAAAGTACGAATATTTATGGCATATATTACTGTTGAATTATTCAAAAAATCCGTACGCAAATGATTATCCCAAAACTGCTTTGCATTTGTTTGAGTACACATAAGCATTAATGCAGAAACTGTCAATAAAATTTTCTTTATACACATAATCCCTTACCCTCTTCTTAAATTAATCATATCAAAAAAAACATTATTGGCAAATCAAAAATATGATTTATAATTATCTTATGACAAAAAATGCCTACATACATATTCCTTTTTGCAGACAAAAATGTAATTACTGTTCGTTTGTTTCATTTCCTGAAATCAAATACAAAGAACCCTATTTAAAAAATTTGTCAAAAGAAATTCAGTACAGGTACAAGAATGAAGAATTAGATACCCTGTATTTTGGCGGCGGAACCCCATCTCTGCTGACTCCTGAAGAATTCAAACATTTAATTAATCTATTTAATGTCTCTGAAAATACTGAAATAACAGCTGAACTTAATCCTGAAAATTTATCATACGAATATTTAAAAGCTTTAAAAGAAACAGGTATAAATCGTATTAGCATCGGATGCCAGACGTTTAATGATGATATTTTAAAAATAATAGGAAGAAAACACTCTTCAAAACAAGTAAAAATCGTTGTTTCAGAGGCACAAAAAGCAGGATTTGATAATATCAGCCTTGATTTTATTTACGGACTGCCGGAACAAAAGTGCGAAGATTTTGAAAATGATTTAATTACAGCAACAAAACTGGGTATTCAGCATATTTCGTTATACGGATTAAAAATTGATGACGGATGTTATTTTAAGAGCCACTATCCGAAAAATTTGCCGGATGAAGATTTACAGGCAGATATGTACTTAAAAGCAATTGAAATAATGACCTCAAAGAATTTTGAACACTATGAAATAAGTAATTTTGCATTAAAAAATTTTTACTCGAAACATAATCTGAATTACTGGAATAATAATACATACTATGGTTTTGGAATAGCTGCACACGGTTATATTTGCGGAATAAGATATTCAAATACGAATACTTTTAAAAATTATTTTAACAACCCTGCCATACCTGCCGAACAAAAACAATTAACCAAGTCAGAAAAACTTGAAGAAGAAATATTTTTGGGATTTAGGAGAATGGCAGGGATAAACGTAAATTTAATTAATTCAAAATATAATATTGATTTTAATGATAAATATAAAATTATTATAAAAAAATATCTGGACAGCGGGCATTTAATAAAAACCGAATACGGATACAAGTTTTCAACAGAGGGAGTACTTTTGAGTAATTACATACTTGCCGATTTTATAGAATAAGATTTGCAAAGCAGATTTATTTTTTGTAAAATTCTTCTTATATGGCACAAGGACAGATATACAAAATTCATTCAGACTTTTACTATGTAACCGCAGATGCGGAGGTTTTTGAATGTAAAGTCAGAGAAGTATTAAAAAAGCAGAAAGAAAAAATACTGGTTGGAGATTTTGTTGAATTTAACAACGGATACATAGAAAAAATCCTTCCACGCAAAAATTTTATTGCACGTCCGAGTGTTGCCAATATTGACCAAATTATTATAGTAAGTGCTTTAAAACAACCTGATTTAAATCTTATACAGCTTAACAGATATATTGCACTTGCAAAGTACTATAAAATTCCGACAATATTATGCTTTAATAAGGAAGATCTTGATTTTGAGGAAAATCTTATTAATCAGATTTTTGGAATATATGAAAAATTAGGGTTTAAAATAGTATTCACATCTGCAACAGAACATCAGGGAATAAATGCTTTTAAAGAGTTATTAAAAGGTAAAATAAGTGTTTTATGCGGAAATTCAGGTGTCGGGAAATCAAGTCTTATTAATGCAATAAATCCTGAACTTAATCTCAGAACAAAATCCGTAAGTGAGAAATTGCAACGAGGAACTCACACAACAAGACACTGTGAAATAATTAAGATTGATGAATACTCAAGTATAGTTGATACTCCCGGATTTAGTAACGTAAAATTCGATTTTATCTTACCTGCAGATGTTGATTTGCTGTTTGACGAAATGATAGGGCTAAGAGATGGATGTAAATACGGGGATTGCTTACATATAAATGAAGACGGTTGTAATGTTCTTGAGCATTTCGCAGATATAGATGACTCAAGATATGAAAGCTACCTTGAATTTGTAAAAGAGGCAAAGGAATACAAAGAAAAAATAAAATATGAAGGCAAAAAAGTTGAACATAATAAAAAACTAATAAACAACAAATCAGTTGCAAAAATTTCTGAACGCAAACGTTTGAGTGCCAGAAATAATCTTAAACAACAAGTTTATAAAGAAATTGAGGAAGAAGACAGATTATGAACCTGAATGAATACATAGAACTTATAAATAAAAAACTTGATGAATTTATGCCGGAAAATGATTTTCCGCAAGATATTTTTAAATCAATGAAATACACCGTAACACTACCCGGTAAAAGACTTCGCCCGATTATGTGTATGGAAAGCTGCCGCATCTTTGGCGGAAATATTGAAGATGCAATTCCGACAGCATGTGCAATAGAAATGCTGCACGCTCAAACTCTTATACACGATGACTTACCGTGTATGGATAATGATGACTTCCGCCGTGGAAAACCGACCAACCACAAAGTTTTTGGGGAAGCAAATGCAGTCCTTGCCGGAGATGCACTGATTAGTTTTGCACCTCAAATAATACTTAAACATTCAAAAAATTTAGGTACGGAAAAATTAGTTAAAATTATGGAAGAATACATGCAATATGCAGGAGCTTATGGAGTAATAGGCGGACAGGTTGCCGATATCGAAGCTGAAAAAAATTGGAAAAATAACATATTTGGTTTACAACCGGAAGAATTACTGGAATTTATCCACACACATAAAACAGCGGATTTATTCAGGCTGCCGCTCAGAGCAGGAGCCATTATTGCCGGAGCGAGCGACAAAGAAATTGAAAAAATATCAGAACTTGCACAGAAACTTGGAGTAGCATTTCAGATAAGTGATGATATTTTAGATGTAATTTCAACATTCGAAGAAATGGGTAAAACGATAGGCAAAGACAGTAATGCCGATAAATTAACTTATGTAACATTATATGGCTTGGATACCTCTAAATGTAAATTGGCTTGCCTTTTAGATGAATGTTGTGATATTATAAAATCATTCAATATTAAATCAGAATCGTTATTAGAGATTATTTCGGGTATTAAAAAGAGAGTGGGTATAAATGATAGCCTTACAAGGTAACAGTTTAGAAGTTTTAACAACAGGATTATTATCAGCATTTTTTGCACAGGTAATAAAGTTTTGTATATTTATAATTAAATCAAGAAAAATAAATTTTAAAATTTTCACCACAACGGGCGGAATGCCAAGTGCTCATTCAGCAGGTGTAATGGGTTTATCTACTTCTGTAGGCTTAATATCAGGATTTGATTCAATAGTATTTGCTGTGGCATTGGGATTTTCACTTGTTACAATGTATGATGCGGCAGGAATTCGTCGTGCGGCAGGGAAAACTGCAACCTGCTTGAACAGAATGATGGACGATTTCTATAAACACGATGTGCAAGCTATCGGGGGAAAATTAAAAGAACTTTTGGGACATACTCCTTTAGAGGTCTTTGTCGGTGCAATATTTGGTGTATTATTTGCATTAAGTTTTCACATATATTTGTTAAATAATCTAATTATACTTAAATAAATCTGAGGATTTTATGAGTGATAATTTAAAAAAATCTGATAATAAGAAACCGCTTATTTTATTATTGTCTGCATTTGTGTTACTTGGTTTTTACTTTATAGCACAGAGATATTACGGCGATATAGAGGAAATTCGGGCTGAAAAAAGGGCAGAGCCTCCACAGAGCTACAACACAGAGCAGAGAAGATATACCGAAAACGAAACTTCTAATGATAAAACCTCGCAAAGCAATTTAGATACCTCACAATACATAAAAATTAACCCTTTACAGGAATATAATTATCTTTCAAAAGATGAAATATACAGTATCAGAAAGAATTATGTAAAAAAATCATTATTTTGGACACCACTTTACGAACCGAGTAACGAAATTTTCGGACAAATTCAGAGCGGAAAGCCATGGTGGGGTTTACAACATACCATCTGCATATCAGGGGAAGACAACACCACCGGAATTTCTGCGATGAGCAGATTTATAAATAATCCGAATTTGCTTGTAACATTTATGAGCGTATATATTTTCAAACATAAACCGGAAACGGAAGAATTTTGTAATTCTAAATTTGCTAATTTTATGCCATATAAAGCGTATTTTGATGCTAAAAACAAAATAATCACTGCCCGATATAAGATGGGACGATTTATAATTGATAATCCGCAAGGGTATAGTGACGGAGAGCATCCGCATTATTTAATGCTTGTAGGAATGAATGCAAAAGATTTCGGATACAGATATGTAAAGATTCAAAAACTTGTAAACATAGGTATGAGAACATCTCCGAATGCGGCAGAGAATATACATGAATTTCAGGATTATATACATGTAGGCGGAAGCTGTGGTGCAGAGGGAGGTTGCAATAATATTTCTCCAAGACAGAGTGAATTAGAATTTCAGATAAAGGATTTACCTGCGGAAATATCTATGGAGCTGTATAAACATCATCCGAACAGAAATATTCCTGTATATCCTGATTTCAGATATAAGATAATATTTGAAGAATATTAAAAGGTAAGGGGTTGAAAAATCCTGAAATTGGGTTATAATCATAGATACAACTAAGAATAAACTCTATGGGGATGTTTTGGATTAGACAGGATGTTCCGATTGAGGCAGGTTGCGAGTCCGAGCGCTGTTCTCGGTTATCAACGAGCAAACAAATTAAGTGCTAATAACACTATTGATGCCACAGATGCATTCGCTAGAAGAAGCTATGCATTAGCTGCCTAATCGCAGTTGGCCACTCATGCCGCCCAGCTTGCCGGTTGTATGGGTAAAATATGCAAGACGCAGTACGACAATGACAGTAGTCGTATCAAGATAACTGTCAAAGGTTTAGAGTTTCCTTCAAATAAAACCTAGGACTAAGTTATCGGGTAGTGATTTTTCCTGACTTAGTTGAGCGAATAAAAATCTACACTCGTAGAGATTTGTTTTAATCCATTTTGGACAGGGGTTCGACTCCCCTCATCTCCACCAATAAAGAGGACAGGTTTATCTTGTCCTCTTTATTGGTATTTGATTGTGGAAATTGGAGAACCCCTACAAGGCATTAGCCTTGTCAAGGTAGTTCGGCGAATTTTGCGTACGGATGAAACGAAGCGTAATCCGGATAGCGAACAGATTGAGCATACTATGGCAGAGCCATATATGCGAAACTCTGTGAGCGTGGAGCAAAATTCAAGATACTCCCCTCATCTCCAATAACAACTGTGGCTTTATGCCGCTAAAAAATTTTAAGGGTTGAATATTTCTATTCAACCCATCCTATCTGATATTTCCATAATTCGTCAAGTATTTCCTTCGGTATGATTATATCATGGATTGTGAAAAACGGTTTAAGTTCGCCCTCTAACATTTTATTTTTTCCTGCCATTACTAAAGGTTTATTTTCTTCCTCCGGATTAAAATCATAAGTATCATAAACTTTTACATGTAGATTACCGTTTTTGTCAATTTAAATCTAAAATATAAATAATAGTATTACCTTTAATTGCAATAGCTCTATAACAATTAGGTTCAGGTTCTATTACTCTAATAGTATATCCATCTGTTTTATTATCAAGTATATTATCCAGTACATTTTTAGCATAGCCACCACTGTCAAAATAATTACTATTATAGGAATCATTTATAGTCTTGTTTTCTATTGTATATTTCTTCCCTATATCTTTATATTTTTGAGTTTCTTGCTTTATATATTCAGGATTTGCATCAAATTTAAGATAGAATGTAGAATCCCCGGTAAAACTGCTTGAAGACCTTAAAAGTTTTATATTTTTTACGTTTTTAGGTATCTCCGTTGGAAAATGTTTCACTGCTTTAGATGTATAACTTGATAATGCCTTTTTATAATCTCTAGGTTTTGTATATTCAGGACTATAAAATAACATCCAAATAAATAACTCAAGAACTATGAATATATACAATATCCAAAAACTAATATTTAGTACAGATGCCAAAATTTTAGTTATTATTGGGTGTTTACTGTTCGTGTAGTATCCGATTAACCAAATTGTCAATGACACAATAAACGGCAAAAGCAAATAAAAAAGGGTATGAAGTTCTTGAAAACTCAAATATGCATCAGAAAAAAATAACAAAAATACTCCTATCCAAAAACACGAAAATATTCCGGATATTATAGTATAAACTTTTAAATATCGGATTTCTTTATTGGTGTTGTTTAATATGCAATTAAAATAGTTTACTATTTTTTTTGTTTTACTAAGTATTATTTCCATAATTCATCAAGTTTTTCTTTTGGTATGATTATATCATGGATTGTGAAAAACGGTTTAAGTTCGCCATCTAACATTTTATTTTTTCCTGCGATAACGAAAGGGTTATCTTCTTTCGGATTAAAATCATAAGTATCATATACTTTTACATGTAGATTACCGTTTTTGTCAAGATATCCGTTTCTAATATCGGCAAGACCAATTGCATTATGTAAATTTCTACTTGTAAAACTTACGCTCAAGTCTTCAGCATTACTTAATATCTTATGTTTGTTTTCTCTAATTTTATTTAGAAAATCTGAGTCATTTGCAATTCTTTGTGATGGTTCAGAATAATTTTTAAAGAAATATCCCGGAACATTATCTTCATCATAATCATAATAGCTAAATCCTTTAATTACTTTCCCTCTTAAATATTCTTTATCAGAGGCAACTCTGGGGTCATTCCAATTTGTGAGTTTAATAGCATCTTTTGTATAACTTAAATCATTTCGTTTTTCATGTGCCAAATCCAGCATACCTGCAGTATCTGGTCCAAAGGTACTTTTTGCAAGAATATAAAATTCAGGTTTATAATTATTGCCGATAGCAAATTCAGCAAGTCCTTGTTTCATTGGCTTTTTAACTTCGGCTGCTCCACCGGCAGGTACACCACTTTGTTCAGAGGATGTTAATTTAAGAGTAGCTTTTTCATATATTGGTAATCTTGCCGAGTTGAGTCTGTTATGAAACCATTGGAGGTCACTATCTATATTCATTCGGTTTCTGTATTTGTCTGCAATACGTTTTAAATCATTATAAAGTTCCATGGCTTTATCATAAGATTCTTTTATTTCTTTTTCATATTTTATTGTATTTTCTGCTTTTGTTATATTATTAGCTTTACTTTTTGAACATAAATCTTTTATTCCCTCGTTATATTTTTTATTAAAATCTACCAAATGATTAATATAATTTGCTAATCTTTTTAAATTCACGTTAATATACTGAGCTTGAGTTTGAGCCATTTTTAATTCTCCTTTTAACTTTGATAACTAATTACACAAAATCTCATACACAACCAATTTCAGCTATCTTCTTCTAAAAGTAAATCCTTTTCCAAAAATTCGGTTAACTAAGATACAGAAAATTTAGCAAATGTATTTAATTTATACTACTACTGTAACATACAAAACATGTCCAACATGAAAAATTAACGAAAAATTAATAATTTTACTTCAAATCTCAATCTCAAAGATAATTTTATCTCTTACCGAGTGTTAAGTTACATTGCCAAACCGTAGTCACGTTATAAGCGAGCGAACAAGACACTCCCCTCATCTCCATTTTAGTAAAAAATAAGATACGGAGGCGAACTCACCAAGCGGAGCTTGGTCAGTGGTTCGAGCGTGAGCCAGCAGAGAGTGAAGGCTTGTTTGTAAAATAAACGAAGTTTATGAAACAAACAACCGTAATCTCGTTTTACGCCGGCGAACAAGAACTCCCCTCTTATCCGTTTATATATTTTATAAAAACAAGAGGATGTATTTAACACCCTCTTGTAAAATATATTATTTATCTTCAATAAATACATGTGCTCCGTTCATTGTTACCCAATGTCCGTTTTCAGAATTATTTGTTTTAGTATTTAATTTGAATATTCTATTTAGTTTTTCGTTATTCTCTCGTTGTTGAGTCCAGTATTGTCTTCTTATGGCATCAGACATATTAGAAGTACCACTATAGGTATCTCCTATATATACGTTCTTTTCTATTCCGGCCTTTAAAACAGGTATTTTACTTTCACTTTCAGAATTGCTTGTTGGAAAATTTGTGTTTGCAAAAGATTTTAATTGCGTAACTCTATTATTCCACCCTTGCAAATATTTCTTTTGACTTGGTTTTGCCTTAACAAATTCATCATATTTTGCACGTCTTAATTTTTCAAATTTGTCAGGGTTTCCATCACATTGACTTAGAAATGTTTTGGCTCTGCTTACTCCCATATTAACGGCTGTATCAAATACATATGCCGCTAAAGTAGAATTAGATATTTTATCAGCTCCTGAAGCTTTGTAATAATTATTGTAATAGATATCCCTAACTTCTGAATCAGTTATATATTTAACACTTTGTATAGGTAAACCTTTACTGCGTCGGTAACTGTTATAAGTTGTATGCGTTATACCTTTGTTTGTTTCGCCACCCAAATCATTCGGGTCATTTACATATCCGCCTTCACGTTAAAGAACAAATTTTAACATTTTTTCAAAATTACTATCGTACATTTTTAATACCTCGTTTTATTAACTGCTACACAGAGGTATAAGATGCTTAATCATTAAGTGTTTCTACATATTCCTGTAATATAAGAGCCCGTTGCTTTAATATATTAGTTTTTAATCCCTGTTCAACATTTAGATACATTGTACCTTGTTTATTATTAGTTATTTTTTGAATAAAACTAAATTCTTGATTTTTATATTCTTGCCAAATTCTTTGAGATTTCATTAAACTTTTATAGCTAGTATTATCCATTCTTTTTTTTAATTGGATTAAACTCTTTTTTATTTCTTTTTCCCAAGATACTTGTGCAATTTTACTGCATTTATTCATTTCTTGAGTATCAGATGTATTTGCAATACACTTAACTTCTACATCATCAATAACGTGAGTATATGCAGAATTCCCATATAAAAGAATTATTACAGATAATACAAGTATTAGATTTTTCATAAGCAAATTATACCACATAAATTTTTTCATTACTAATTACAACTATCCTCTAATTTTTATAAATATATTCAAAATCTGGTTAATTAAGATGTTAAATAATTTAGTAAATGTATTAAATTTATGCTACTACTGTAACATACAAAACATGTCCAACATGAAAAATTAACAAAAAATTAATAATTCCTCATAAAATCTCAATCTTAAAGATAATTTTATCTTATACCAAGTATTAAATTATAATTGAATAAAAATTTTTTAAATATTATCTTATTTGGAAAATATCTTGTGTATATATTCATTCATGTTTCAATAACAATTATATATTCATGTCAAGTTGTTAAGAAATGTAAATTATATAATTATTATATACTTATCGGAAGCAATAAATTTTTACAGCTTGTTTTTAATTATATATAAGAGGTATAATACACTTATGAGTGATAAAGACGAGAGAAATTTAAAAATTATTGAATCCGCCAAAACGGAAACAAAGGCTGAAACTGCTGTGAAATCTTCACGTCAGACAAATCCTATTGTTAAAAAATTTCTTGAGTTTCATAATGAAAAAACTGACAAATTTAGTGTAAAAGATTTATTCAAAAAATAGTACAATCTATAGCTATGCTCTCGGGTGAGTTTCATTATAAACTTCTTTCAAATGCTGAGAAGAAATATGGGTATATATCTGTGTATTAGATATACTTGCATGTCCCAGAAGCTCCTGTACAACCCTTAAATCAGCACCATTCTCTATTAAATGAGTAGCAAAACTATGCCTGAAAACGTGCGGAGTAACGTGCTTTGGTAAATCAATTTTTTCAACAACATCATTTATAACGTTGCGTACTGTTTTGGGCTGAAGTCGGTAACCCGTATTATTGATAAATACCGGAGATGTACTGTCGGTATCAACTTCATAACCTTTTGCAACCAGCGGACGAGCTGTATCTATGTATCTTGTCAAATAAGATTTTGCCCTTTCGGAAACAAGTATTATTCGCTCTTTCGCACCTTTACCAAAAACTTTTATTTCGTTCTCTTCCAAGTTTAAATCCTCAAAATTCAAACCGCTAAGTTCAGAAATACGCATACCTGTTGCCCAGAGAAGTTCTAAAATCGTTTTGTTCCTAAAACCAGCAGGAGTATCTATCGAAACGTTATTTAAAATCTGTTCCACCTCATACGTTGTGAGGAATTTTGGCAAATTCCTAGGTCGTTTGGGGGAATTTAAGCTGCCTGCCGGATTGGAGTCCACCTTTTTTTCCCTGTAAAGGTACTTATAAAAGGTTCTCAGGCTCGAAATTTTTCTTGCAAGTGTCGTTTTTTTGTATTGAAATTTTTGGATGAAATGTAAATATTCACGCACTTTTGAGAAGTTTACTTCTTCACAAGAAGTCTCATCAAGCCATATTAAAAAGTCCAAAACATCAGTGCAATAAGCCTTTGCCGTATGTTTTGAAAAATTACGTTCAACGAGTATATACGCTTTAAATCCTTCTAAATCAATTTTTGAGCTTTTGTTTAATCCCATTGTTAACCTTATTGATTTTTTAAATTAACTATTATACAATATACTCAAAAGAATTAAAATAGTAAAGGGAAAAAGTAACCATGAATTACAAAAAACTGCTCATAGCATCATTTATTTGTGCTGGTTTATTCAGTGTTTCTGCAGCATATTCACAAGAGCTACAAGCAAAAGTAGCAAAAAGCAGTGCACCGAACGTTTACCAGAAGTATGCATCTATTAATAAATTGATTGAATATCACAATTACGAAGAAGCTGACGCTGCATTAAAATCGCTTTTAAAAGCAAATGCAAATGATTTGGAAGCACAAAGTTTAAGAATTTTGTGGATGGCATATCAGCAAAAATTAGCCCCTGCACAGGCGGAATTGGATGTATTGTTAGCAAAACATCCTAATTATGCACCATTACACTATGCACAAGGTATGGTTTATCTGAAACGTCGTACATCTTCAGACGTAACATATATTCGTGATACAAAAGATTTGTTAAATGATGCTATTAAAGAATTTGTAAAAGCAGTTAATATAAACAGCAATTTCTATCAGGCATACAATGCTATGGGTATTGCAACATTACAACTTGGTAATAAAGATGACGCAAGAGAATTATTTAAAACCGCAACCAGAATTAATCCTAATTTTGCAAATGCTTACGATAACTTAGGTAATCTGGAATTGATTGCAGGTAATTTATCAGCAGCAGAAGGCTACTTAATGCAATCATTAAAATGTAATTCTCACAACCCGACAGCAATGTATCACTTAGGTCAGGTTGCTGTTCGTCAAAAAGATTATAACAAAGCATTGACATGGTTGAACCACTCACTCCATATCAATCCTAATTCATCACCTGCTTTAACATTACAGGGTGAATGCTATTTGGTACAAGGTAATCAGGCTGCAGCTATTAATTCATTTAAAAAAGCTATTACCGTAAAACCTGAAAATACCCGTCCATATATCAATTTGGCAAATATTTACGAAAAACGTTCTGATGCTGAATTTGCAATTGAACAATTAAAAACAGCAATTGCCATTAACCCGGGATACAGCGATGCTATCATGAGGGTTGCAGATTTATCATTGGAAGAAAGAAAATACTATCAGGCTTTAGACTATTATTCTAAACTGGTTAATGACGCTACTTACGGAAACGATGCTATTATCGGTTTGGCAAATACATATTATGAAATGTCTAAAGACAGAGGTCATAACGGCAATATGACTACTAATAAAGAGTTGTATATGGCTTATGACTATGTTAATGAAGCAATTAAACGTGTTCCTAACAGATTAGATTTCCACCTTGCAAAAATCAAACTTGCAAGATTAACTCACCAGTTACCGATGACAAGAGACAGTATAAACTATATTATTCAGTCATCAGGAAACACTGTTATGGATAATGTAATCAAAGGAGAAGCATATCTTGCTTTAGGTCGTGAACAGGATGCGGTTTATACATTTGAAAATGCCGTAAACTTTGCAGACAATGTTCAGGATGAGTTATACTTAGCGGAAATTCTTGTTCACAACAAGCAATTCAGAACAGCTCGTACAGCATTGAAAAAAGCTCTTATGCAAGATCCTGATAACGTTATAGCAAAGAACGGTATTGCATATATTGATTTGTGCGAAACAAAATCAAACGAGTTCTTTGATATTGCACAAAGAGAATATAAAGAAGGTAATTACGCAAGTGCAATTGAATACTGCAATAAGGCAATCGACTTCTATCACAACAGTCCTGATATTACCAAGTTAAAAGCTATGTCATTTGAAAAAGAACTTAACTATTCAGGTGCTGTTAAGTACTACAACAAGTACTTAGAAATGAATCCGAATGCACAAGATGCTAGTTACATTCGTTCTTTAATTGACAGATACCAACAGAAAGTATAAAAAGTAAAGCCCTAAAATGCAAAAATTTGATATTCGCAAATCATTTGAAATATTCTGGAGAGAGCCCTTGAGTATTTTGAAAGAGGGCTTATTTCAGATTGTCAATATACAATCTTCTGAGAATATATTTGAGAAAAAACCTGCTGTAAACATCGATTTTATGAAAGACGGTAGGACTCAGATTACTGTTGTTGACAGTGACAAAATGTATCAGCTTTTCCAGACTGTATTGTTAAAACAAAGATTAAAGGAATCTCAGAAAAAAGCTCTTACCATGAAATAACAAAGGTACTAGAAATATTTATGGGCAATAAATTTTTACAGGCAAAATTTATAATAAGTGCGGAAAAGTTCTCACAGTGTCCGACATTCGGGTTGCCCGAGTTTCCGATGCTTGGACGTTCAAATGTAGGTAAATCTTCATTTATCAATGGATTAGCAAACCATAAAAAACTTGCAAAAACATCAAACACTCCCGGAAAAACCAGATTAATCAATTTTTTTGATTTTTCGGGAAAATTTATGATTGCGGATTTACCCGGATACGGTTATGCAAAAGTTTCCAAAGAAGCACAAAATAAGTGGCAAAAATACTTGGAAGAATATTTGCTAAAACGAGAAGAAATATGTTCTCTTGTTCAGTTAATAGACGGACGACACGATATTCAAAAAAATGATTATCAAATGAGAGAATGGGTTATGGCATATAACTTACCGATAATCACTATTGTCACGAAAATGGATTATGTACCCAAAAACAAAACGCTTAATGTAATCACAAAAGTTGAAAAAGAGTTTGGTGGAATTGTTCTTCCGTTTAGTGCTACAGATAACAGATATAATGAAAAAGTTTTAGACACATTACTGGAATTAAGCAATAACAATTGAATATAATATCGTTTAGTTGATATAACAACCTATTGACTTATAAACGCTATTTTTTTAAAATATAGTTCAATAGGAGAGATAGATGAACGAGATTAAAGCTGAGCATTATGTTGACACTATTATCTATTCGGTAGATATGATTATCCGAAACTTAAAAAATGAACTGAAACATAAAATTGACAAGCTTGGTTTAGGCATAACAGGGGAACAATTTGTTGTTTTAGATACAATTTACTGTAATGAAAATATGTATCAGCAAAAATTATCTGATATTTTGATGAAGGATAAATCAAATACCACAAGAATTCTAAAGGTATTAGTCAAAGAAGATTTAATTACAAGAACTGCCGGTAATGTGAATAACAGACTTGTGTATATGCTTAATATTACAGACAAAGGCAGAAACATGGTAAAAAATAACATGCCTAAAATCAAAAAGTTCATTTCTGATATTTTCCAAAATATTACTGACGATGAAATTGATTTATTGCACTCATTAAGCACTAAATTTCAAAGTGATTTGACACTAAACAAAAGCTTTTAAATAGTTACATCTGTAAAACGAGTAAATATTTTGGCAAAGTTTTTGAACGACATTCTGATTTCTTTTCCGCCATCCCAAGGATTAATCAGATATACATATTTGCTGTCAGCTCTGACAACACTGTATGCGTGGTTGGCATATATTTTAACACCGTCGCTTGTGGTATAAACTACGTTGTTTCCACTGTCATCATCGTTTCTTTTACTAACAGAAGCCGTACATATAGTATTAGGATCATTAATTTTCTTTTTATAAGAATCACTTATACCAACTGTTCTATCCCACATATCATCATAACCGTGTAAATCTAAATGGCTTTTGCCAAGCAATATCTTGTATGCAGTAATTGATCTGTTGCCGTCTATATCATCGTGGCATTCTTCCATCATATATTTTTCAACAGCTTTTTCCAATGCACGAACATCCAAATCACCGGTCGCCAATTCTCTGGATTCCCTTAACTCTTTCTTTGAGAAAGTATATGTTTTATTTACACCTTTAAGATGAACTTTGACAGAACCGTCAGCATTAACTTTGATTGAATCATCAAGGATTTTTTTCCCTTTAGGTGAACGTGCAATAGAATTTATAGAGGCAATTAACCAGCAATCACCTGTATGTCCCTGATAGGAAACTTGGTTAATTGTACCGTCAGCAGGCTTTAATTTTTGTTTACCCCATTGTTTAGCTTCTAATCTGTCTGAAAGTTTGTTATTAATTTTTATAAGCAGACTTGCATCCATAAGCCCAAAGGCACTTTTTTGGTAATTAATTTCTTTATTGATAGCTGATCTCATATCATCAACATATATTCCTTTTGCAGCATAGGCATCCAGCAAACAATTTTCAATATGTCTAACCATAGCAGCTCTGTCAGATGCCGATAGACCTACTTCATGAAAAATTGCTGATATGAGGGTTTGCTTTGGTTTGGAAGTTTTTTTATAATATTTACTCATAACTTCCATAACGTTATTTTTATTTATTTGACTTACATGTTCTTTAATATGTTTACCTGTTGTCGGAACACCCCAGGAATTTTTTGCGTATATATCATCATAGAGTGACTGAGCAATACTTGCAGCGTTAGAACCTCCGGCTCTCAGTGTTGACTTAGCACTCCAGGATGATGTTATCTGAGGCATATCTTCTTGTTCTAAATCATCATTCCATACACCATCTTGTTTATATGCTTTCAAATTACCATTTTTATCATATATTCTGACGGTATTAAACGTACCTGATTTTTCATCGTAATCTTCTTTTATCTTGACACTTTTATCATCACCAATGGTAATTTCTTTTTCTGTTTTGCCATTTTTACCTATAATCTTTATTATTGTATCTTTTGAATCACTGTTATAAATTACATCTATCTCATAGTCTTTATATTTTGCCCGTATTTTTTCAACAGTATAGTCTTCCGGATTAATTTTTCGAGGAACTTCTTGCCCATTGGATTCAATTCCATACAGATTATTGTTATTATCCGTTTGATTAGAAGATTTAGAAAGTAACTGTGCTAATTGAGCAGGACTGGCAGTTACTCCTTTTAATCCGGAACTTAATACACTAATAAGCTGTTCTTTGTAACTTTTTGACTCAGAACGAGCTGTGGGCTTTTGTTTTTTATCATAGTTATCAAAAAAATTTATACTATCCATTACAAATATATCCTCTCATTTAAGCACTCACTATACATGAAAAGATTTTTTCAGACAGATTATTTCATTAAAAATTTAAAAAATTACAAAAATTTACAATTATATAAAATTGAACCGCTTAATTTTCGGATTTTTTTTGTTGTTTTTCTAACAGTTTCAGGAACTCTTTATAGGCACTTCCCCACTGTTCCATTGAATCCAAGACCACAGCCAGACTGTAACCGATATCGGTTAATGTATATTCAACCTTTGGCGGCATTTGTTTAAAGACTAATCTTTCAACAAGACCGTTTTCTTCCATACTGCGAAGATTTGTTGTCAAAACTTTTTGGGTAATTTTTCCGACAGAATTTTTTAATTCACCAAAACGTTTTGTACCGGTCAACAACTCTTTTATGATAAGAGGTTTCCATTTAGTATCCAACATAGAGAGCGTAATCTCGATATAATTCTTTGGTAAGTCTTTAGACCTCATAAAATCCCCGTTAGTATATTTTGGTAACTAAACAACATTAGCATAAATACTACTTTGTGGCAACTTTTTAATAATTTATTTAATGAAAAAATACAGTATTTTAAAACGGAATTTCATCACCGTATTTTGCTCTGAGAGTAGCTTCTTCAGCTTTTGCTTTTTCTCTCCATGCGGCATCAATCTTTGCTTGACGCTCAAAATAAGCCTTTTTATCAACTTCTATTCTGTTCCACAAATCTTCTATTAACTTTTTTTGTTCTTTTAAAATATAGTCAAGCTGTTTAGATTCATTTTTATCTAACTGTATTTTAGAAGCTATATCATTGAATTTTTTAGCATTTCTGCTGATAACCTGTTGACCCCTTTTCGGAACACTTTTTAACAGGTCATAATCATATTCAATAAACATACCATGATTATATAAATTTTCTGTATCAGAAACAGCCTGTTCAATTTCCACAAGATGTTGTTTATGATTGTTCATACCTTGTTGAGCTTCAAGTGCTACTTTGCGGTATTCATTTACATCCCAAAGACCAATTTCTCTCATTTTATTATATTTTTTATACATTAAATTAGTATGAGTGTATCCGTTAAACCAAAAATCGGCATTAGAACCAGTTTGACGGATGCCCTGTTTTTTTCTAAAAAGTTCGGGAACTAATTTTTCAAGATTAATATTTTTTAATCCGTTTACGGTATCTTTTTTCATTTTTAGAAATGCACCGTATGGTTTCCTGAGAAATTTAGGCACTGAAAAGTATTCAGACATAAACAAATTCCATGCATAATCGCTTGTTTCTTTTGTCGAATAATAGTTTTCAGATTTATTTAGCAAATAATAAAATTCCTGTGCATTATTGTGTAATTCATCAATTCTCAGACGTTTTACTTCTTTAAACTCCATCGGATTAAATTTTATTCTTTCAACGTCAAAATCATCAACAGCACGACTTATTTTTTTCTGGATATTATAGGATTCTTCATAAAATGGTTTTGTTTCATCCAAGAAAGGTTTTACTGTTTTTTCCATAAACTCGATTAATTCAGGTATAGTCTTTGTTTCTAATCCGCCCGTGAATTGTATTTTGTTATACAAAGCCTGAGAGGTAATAAGATTAGTACTATATTGTGACGGGGCATTATTTTGTCCTGTTTTGTTTAAGTTGCTGTAAAATTTTTGATTATAATTATTAATTGCATTGACTGCTAAAATTTTCATTTTATGCTCCTGTTCTTAGAAATATTATTTTTTAATACTTTTATCAGCAAGTTCACTGTCGACACGCAGGAATACAGGTTTGATTTCTTCTTTTGTTATTAATTTGCCTGCTTTGATTTCGTCAGTCGTGATTTCATCAAGTTTCTTCGTTATATCATAAGATAGCTGTTTTGCCATTTCTGACGCTATGTTCGGGCAGTATGGATAAATTAATGATGAAATTACGCACATTACCTCCAGTACTGTCGTCAAAACCTGACCGCATTCTGTCATCTTTTCTTCTTTTGCAAGCGTCCATGGGGCATTATCCGTTACATATTTGTTCGCTGCATCTACTATTGAAATAATTTCCTGTGCTGCCTCCGCTATCTCAAAGTGGTTGAAATGATTTTCTACTACCTTTATTTTGCCAAGACTTTCTTTTATCAAACTCAATGAACCCTCAACCAGTTCAGGATTTTTTGTTACGAAAAATTCGTCTTTAACTTCACCGTCAAAATATTTAACCAACATTGACAAAGTTCTGTTCAACAAATTACCCATTGAATTTGCCAGGTGTGCGTTGACTTTTTCTTTGAAATCATCATCGGAATAATTGCCGTCACGTCCGCAAGGTGCAGATGTTGCCATATAATATCTGAACGCATCAGGATATTCCAGTTCAAAGTTTTCCAAAACCGATGTCGGCGAAACTACATTACCCAAAGATTTTGACATCTTTGTTTCATCAATCGTAATCCAACCGTGTGCAAAAATGTGTTTCGGTAACGGTAATTCCAATGCCATTAAAATTCCTATCCAGTATATGCTGTGGAATTTAAGAATATCTTTACCGATTACATGTACATCAACCGGCCATAGCTGTTTAAATTGCTCACTAGAACCGTCAGGATCATATCCGATTGCCGTAATATAATTTGACAAAGCATCAATCCATACATAAATTGACTGATTAGGGTCGTCTAAAATATCTATACCCCAACCAACATTCTCTTTTGAACGTGATACGGAAATATCCTGTATGTCTTCTAACTGGTTCAAAACTTCGTTAGCTCTAAAGCTCGGTACAATAAAATCAGGATTTTCTTTTATGTGCTTAATAATGGCATCTTTATATGCAGAAAGCTTAAAGAAATAATTTTCTTCTCTTACAATATCCGGTTTTTTTTGGTGATCGGGACAAAGTCCGTCCTCTGTCAAATCTTTCGGATTTAAGAAGCATTCACAACCCGAACAATACCAACCCTCATATTCGTGTTTATAAATTGCACCTTTATCTTTCAGTTTCTGGAAGATTTTTTGAACGATTTTTTCATGGTCTTCATCAGTTGTACGAATAAATCTGTTATATTTTATATCCAACGCTTTCCACGCATCTTTAAATTTTTGAGCGTTTTCATCGCACAATTCTTTTGGCGTAATACCTTTTGATGCAGCTGTTTTTTGAATTTTAATACCATGTTCATCAGTTCCTGTCAAAAAGAACATATTATCAGTACGCTGAGAATAATGTCTTGCAATAATATCGGTCAAAATCTTTTCATAAGCGTGACCTATATGCGGAGCTCCGTTAACATAATCTATAGCCGTTGTAATATAAAATTTGTCCATAATCTTTCTTATTCCTCATCCATAATATATTTAAATACTAGCATAAAAAAAGCAGGTTTTAAAACCTGCTTTCTGAAATTATGATTCAACGTATTCTCTTAAACGTTTACTTCTGTTCGGGTGACGAAGTTTTCTTAATGCTTTAGCTTCAATTTGTCTGATACGTTCACGGGTAACGCCGAATAACTGACCTACTTCTTCCAGTGTTCTCTGACGACCGTCATCCATACCAAAACGTAATCTCAATACGTCACGTTCTCTTGGAGATAAAGTACAAAGAACTTCTGCCAAATCTTCTCTCAAAAGTTCAGATGCTACCGTCTTAATCGGAGCGTCAGCTTCTTTATCTTCAATAAAATCGCCTAATCTTGAATCCTCTTCTTTCCCGATTGGAGTTTCAAGTGATAAAGGTTCTTGTGCAATTTTAATTATTTCACGAAGTTTTGGAATAGAAACGTTCATTTCAATTGCCAATTCGTCTTCGGTTGGTTTTCTTGAAAGTTCCTGAGCTAATCTTCTTGTAACTTTCTTCAATTTATTAATTGTTTCAACCATGTGAACAGGAATACGAATGGTTCTTGCCTGATCAGCAATAGCACGGGTAATTGCCTGTCTAATCCACCATGTTGCATAAGTTGAGAATTTGAAACCTCTTTCGTGGTCAAACTTTTCAGCAGCACGAATTAAACCTAAATTACCTTCCTGAATTAAGTCTAAGAACAACATCCCACGACCTACATATTTCTTGGCAATACTTACAACCAAACGTAAGTTTGCTTGAACTAATTTTCTCTTCGCAATAGCACCCGGAGTACCGCCTTCAAGAATTTTTCTTGCCAATTCAATTTCTTCATTAGCGGAAAGAAGCTTAATTCTTCCGATTTCTCTCAAATAAAGTCTTACAGGATCATCTACAGCAATACCTTTTGGAACTTCAATATCGTTAGTTTCTTCATCATGACTACCCATCATATAGATATCATCGATATTCATTTTTTGTTCCATTTTTTCGGTAACAATATCTTCAATGTTATCGGTGCTTATGTCCATATTCATATAATTAACGTCATTTGCGTCAATATCAAGATTTTCATCCTCGCTTAATTCATTCAAGTTCATGCTTTCATCATCCAAAACACTTACTACTGAGGAGTTAGGTTGTCTTTTTTTAGTCATTAATTTTCTCCGATTTTATTCTATTATTTATTTTATCTCTTAGCTGCATCTGAATTTTAAGGGCTTCAGTATCATCTTCATCTGCATTTTTATATAAATTCCGCATCTTCTCTTTTTCATCTTCCCACCTGCAGCGATTTATTCTGTTAATGTTTTCTTCGATTACACTTTGGAAATCTTCAGGCGAGAGATTTGTAAACGTCTCAGCTATATTTATCAAATCCGTCAAAACTTGCTGTATTTCAGGGTTTTCAATATATGCTGTGTACAATTGTTCAATTAATTCCTTTACATTATTTACGGTACATATTAATTTGTCAATTGTAGATTTTACATTTATTAACGTTTCATCTGAAAAGTACGAATTGTCAATCATTTCATTTATTTGTGCAAATGAAAAATGACTGTCGGCTACAAAAAAAACACTCAATAAATTTTTTTGCGTTTTTTCTAAAATTGACACATTTTTTGTTACAATTTGTTTAACTTCTTTATCTTCTGCTTGCTGTAAACTATTGGAGCGTGCGGCTTTTCTTATTTCCGTCTCAAGAGATTTGTCATTTACACCAATCGCATCCGCAACCATTTTTATGTATTCTGAACGTATAATTTCATTATTTATCTCCAGCAATACCGGAATAAAATTTTTGACAAATTGCACTTTTTCCTGAGGAGTTTTATATTCTTTTTTGTGTTTTAAAATACTGTTAATCTGGAAATCTATTAATAACGGAGCATTTTCTACAATTTGCTTAAAAGTTTCTGCTCCCACCGTTCTGATAAATTCATCCGGATCTTTCCCCTCCGGCGGACATACAACTCTTATTTCACAGGAATATTTATCATCGGATGTGGAAATATAGCTTTCGTCAAATTGTTTAATATTTCCTAAACCCGAAAAAGCTTCTCTGATAATTGTTGCACCCCTGTTAGTTGCCTTTTGACCTGCCGAATCGGTATCAAATGACAGATAAATCTTTCTTGATTTCGTGTAACGGGAGAGTAGTTTAATATGATCGGAAGTTAATGCCGTACCGCATACGCCAACAACATTTTCAACACCATGAGCCTGTGCCGAAATTACATCAAAGTATCCCTCCATAAGGATTACACCGTCCTCAGCTTTTATCGCATCTTTGGCGGTATATAAACCGTACAATAATCTGCTTTTATTATATATCAGTGAATCTGCTGAATTTAAATATTTAGGACTTTGCTCTGATGATAAAGCTCTTGCTCCAAAAGCAACAAATTCTCCGTTTTCATTCTGTATCGGAATAATGATACGACCTCTAAATCGGTCTATATAACCCTTTTTTTCTTTCGTTTGCAGTATTAATCCCGCTTTTTCCAATACTTCATCCGAAAAATCCTTTTTCAAAACATCATACAATGTTGTATAATTTTTCGGAGCAAGCCCCAACATAAACTTATCAATAATTTCTCTTGAAATAGAACGCTCTGTCAAATATTCTGTGGCTTCTTTAATTTCCTGAGATTTATGGTTTATTAGCAAATCATGATAAAACATTGCAGCTTTTTCGCAAGCCTGCATCATTTGCTCTTTCAAATCTTTTGTACCCTCACTTTTTTTGAAGGTTACAGGCATTTCAATACCGTATTTTTGTGCAAGATCTTTTATTACATCCATGAAATCCATATTTTTGGTTTTCATAATAAAAGACAATGCGTCACCGCCCTCACCGCAACCAAAACATTTGTAAATACCTAATTGAGGATTTACGGAGAATGACGGCGTTTTTTCTTTATGAAACGGACATAAGCCCCAGTAATGATTACCGTTTTTCTTTAAAATAACCTGTTCTGATACAACTTCAACTATATCAAGACGGTTTTTTATTTCCGATACAACTTCTTCCAGTGTCTTTGCCATAGCTACATATTACCATTAATAAAATTTATAATCAAAAATTTTACTAATCGTTTTGGTGGATTTTTAAATACTGTATTTTTTTATTAATTTATCTATTTTAACTTCTCTTGAATCTTCAGGTTTAATTTCTACAACATCCCTTCTGCCAGCAAGTTTTACTTCGTAATCATCCAAATATTTAACAATTAGCGAAGTTCTTTCTATTTGGGTAGATGATTGTTTTATATTTTGAGCAACCTCTTGTGCCTTGCTTTCTTTTGGAAATCTCAAACGTTTGGAAACAGGAGTAAATCCGCATCTTGCTCTTATAAATATATCCTTACCCGCAACATCAAGATTAAAAGGAGGATATAATCTATCCCCATTGATATGACTTATGTAAAAATTATCAGCAATATCAAGATGATAATATTGAGTGTCAGCGAGAAATTTTCCAATTTCGTCAAGCTTATTCAGTATATTATTCGGCAAACTGGATACATATTTTGTGGAACCTGATCTAAATCTCATTGCCGTAAAATTTTGGTTATAATTACTTTGATTGTATGACTGAATGTTATTTACTTTCATTTATCACCATTAATAATGTACCGTAACTTATACTATAGCTTTTGCCGGTTCAATTTCGTAAATCCAACCTTTTGGTGCCTGAATTCTGCCCATCTGAATACCTGTCAGAGTATCATATAATTTTTGAGTAATTTCACCGGGTTTATCCATACCTGATGGGAATTCCGTTACTTTACCATGATCAACAACTTTACCTACCGGAGAAAGTACGGCTGCCGTACCGCATAAAGCACATTCTTTGAAATTACCTATCTCGTTAATTTCTATTTCTCTTTCCTCTGTATCAAGTCCTAGATATTCTTTTGCAACGTACATTAAAGAACGACGGGTAATTGACGGTAAAATTGTATTTGATTTAGGAGTAATAACTTTATTATCCTTAGTTACGAATATAATATTTGCACCGCCTGTTTCTTCAACTTTTGTTCTTGTTGCCGAATCAACATAAAGATTTTCATTATAACCCTGATTATGAGCATCAACTATTGCGTGCAAACTCATTGCATAATTCAAACCTGCTTTAACATGACCTGTACCCAAAGGTGCAGCTCTGTCAAAATCAGGAACTCTCAATGTAATAGGTTTTATACCACCTTTGAAATACGGCCCGACAGGGGATACAAAAATTCTGAATTGAAATTCCGTTGCAGGTTTTACACCCATAACAGGGTTCGTACCAAACATATAAGGTCTTATGTATAACGTTGCACCCGAACCGTATGGCGGAACAAAGTCAATATTCTTGCTTACAACTTGTTTTACGGCATCAATGAATTTTTCTTCCGGAAAAATTGGCATTTCAAGTCGTTTACATGACTCTATCATTCTTTGAGCATTCAAATCCGGTCTGAAACAAACTACTCTGCCATCTTCTGTTCTGTAAGCTTTCATCCCTTCAAAACAAGTCTGAGCATATTGAAGAACTCCTGCACTCTCATTTATAACAACATTTGAATCAGTACTGAGTTCGCCCTCATCCCATTTACCGTCTTTAAAATTTGCGACATAACGGTAATCAGTTTTCATATACCCAAAACCTAAGCTTTGCCAATCAATTTCCATTTCATTTCCCCCTTTATTCAAATTATATAACAAAAAAGAAAATTATACACTTTGTAAAATTGAAATTATATTCATTATAATCTGATAAAACATGGTTATGTTATTTATGTGTTAGAATATAAAAATAAAAGGAGTGAAGTATGGAAGATAAACCAAGATATTCAAGGGTTTCTGATATATTAGATTTGGCAATTTTTATGTCGTCGAAAATTCAGGGAGTAACTATTTCGGAAATTTCGGAACGATACAACGTTTCAAGAAGAACCGCAGAAAGAATGAGAGATAGTCTGACGTGTATTTTTCCGCAGGTAGATGAAATCGAAAGTAATGATAACCAAAAACACTGGGGATTTATTAACTATTCAATCAGCAGTCTGATTTCGTTTACTCCGAAAGAACTTGCAAATATCGAACAATATCAGCGAAGGACAACCAACAAGGAATTAAAAGAAGAATTAGGCAAAACAGTTGAAAAAATAAAAGCTTTCAACAGAAAAAATCAGAATACTATTGAAAATAATATTGAATTAATACTTGAAACAGAAGGTTATGCAGTACGTCAAATGCCGCAGTATAAAATAAGTCTTGACACTTTAGGGGTAATAAGAGAGGCAGTCCAGCATTCAAAAATGGTTGAAGGCACTTATCACAACAAAAAACGACTGATAGAACCGCTCGGTATGATTTACGGCGACAAAATTTATCTTATTGCCCGTGAAAAAGCCAAAGGGAATGAAATATACAATTATCTTTTACACAAGTTTGAAAATTTAAAACTTACAGATAAAGTTTTTGACAAAGGTGATTTTAATTTGCAGGAATATACAAATCTCTCATTTGGAGTATATCACGGAGAAATTTTGAACGTAAAACTTTCATTTTCGCCCGAACTTGCTCAGGATGCTTTACAATATAATTTTCACCCGACACAAAAAATCAAACAAAAAAAAGACGGTAGTCTTACCGTATCTTTTAAAGCAAGCGGTGATAAGGAAATTATCTGGCATGTATTCAAATGGGGTGCAGGCTGTAAAATTCTCGCCCCAAAGTCACTAAAAGAAGAATATAAACAGTATTTAGAAGACTGCTTAAAAAATAATTAGCAAAACTCAGATTAGATAAAAAATTTTTTATAGTCGGTAGGTTGTGGTAAATCTATGATTTACCGCAACGCACAAAATTGAATAATGATGCTATAATTGTCTTATGAATTACAGACGCTTATATATACCCAATCGAATTGTTTTTATTACAGTTGTTACAAGTAAACGACGGGAAATATTAATTAATAACATAGAATTATTAAAATACTCATTTGCTACTGCACACAAATATTATAAATTTTCAATTATTGCAATATGCGTATTAAAAGACCATTTGCACTTTTTGTTACAACCACAAAATATAAAAGATTATTCAAAAATTATAACATTAATAAAACGAACTTTTTCAAAAAACATAGATACCTCAAAAATAAAAGACTATAATTTGACTTCAAGCAATATAAAACGGAATGAGCGTGATATTTGGCAAAAAAGATTTTGGGAACACACAATTCGAGATGAAGAAGATTTATACAAACATATAGATTATATACACTACAATTCCCAAAAGCATTACCAAATTGCTCCAAAAGATTGGATATATTCGTCATTTAAAGATTTTGTAAAAAAAGGGTGGTATGATATTGGGTGGTGTAATTTTGAGGATAAATATAAAATCGCAAAATTAAATTTTGAATAAATGTTTTTGTTGTTGCGGTAAATCATAGATTTACCACAACCTACAAGCTGAGTAGATTCTTTTTATTAGTCTGAAACAAATGAATAATATGTAATTATGTTATCTTGGCTAATCAAAATTCCATAAGCACAATTCCCATAATTATATATCATAAAATTTTTTGCTCCTTCAATAATATTTTCATCTTTCCCTGTATATATAAATTGGAATAAATAATATTCCGATATATATTTATACGGACCTTCAATTTTTACAAAGTTATATTTTGCAAGTTCCTTATCGATATATTGTTTATCAGCTTTAAAAGACAGTATCATTTCACCACTACCAAACCATGGATGTTCTTTATGTCGGAATATTACTTTATCCTTTGCAACAGGTATTTTTCTCGGAAAATGTGCAACTCGCTCTTTTTTGTAGGTTCTTGCTAAAGCCTGATGATATAATCTGATATTATCAGTATCCCACCAAAATGCCCAAGACGTAATTAAAGAAATAAAACCTATTATAATAAACTGAATAATCATAACTACAATAAAATCTACAATATTAGTTATAATTTTTGTGGATTTTGGAAAGTGTTTACTTATTTTTGAACTAATAAGATATATTAGATATACAAAAATCACAGGAATAAATAACAATAATCCCCATAATAAAGTTGAAAACCAAGATACATATTGTGAAATTATATATTGTAAGATTGCAACACTTACAGAAATATATAACCAAATTAATGCATATCTAACATTTGCGTTATTCATAATAAAAAACTCTACTTATTATAATACAATAAATATTTTTAATAGCACAACTTTATCAATATCAAAATGGTTTACTTTTGTAGAAATAATATTTATTAATATAATTTTATTCAAAATATTAAAATCATATAATACATTCTTAATAAAGTATTTGTACCGAAAACATTACAAGATACCGGTATTATTAAAATTATTATTCTACTTAAAATAGACCTGTAGTTGTTTTTATTATATAATAATTTTGTTATGTTTTTATACGGGATATTATCTACAATAATTTTTATAATAGTAATACCGTTTGTGTTTGCGTTCCGCAAGTGTATCGGTAAACCTAATGCCGGATTAAAAGAAAAGTTCGGGTTTATAAATTCACCTTTTGATAAAGATGAAGATATTATTATGCTTCACGGGGTTTCTGTCGGTGAAGTTATTGCTTTAGAAAATTTGGCAAAAAAAATTAAGGAAGTTTTCCCGAACAAAAAACTTGTCGTAACAACCGGAACAAAAACAGGACAAGAAATTGCTCATAAAAAATATGAAGGTGTTGCGGATTATATTACCTATTTTCCGTTTGATATTCCGTTTTGTGTTAACGGATTTTTGAACAGATTAAATCCAAAAACTGTATTAATAGCGGAAACAGAGATTTGGCCGTATTTTGCTTATGCCTGTCATAAAAGAAATATTCCTATAGAAATTATTGCTCGCGTTACAAATTTACCTGAAAATAAAATTTTATCGTTGAGATGAGGTTTTTATACTAATCACCAATAAAAAGCTTTATTTTTTTAAAGGCTTTATGGTATAATAAAAATGGTGATGAAAATGAGTATTAGATATAAGTTTACAGAAGCAGATATAAAGTGCATAAAAAAAGCAAGGAAAGAAAACAAAGATAAACGAGTAGAAGCAAGACTAAAAGCTCTAGAATTACGAGCAATAGGCGAAAAATGCAAAGACATTGCTCAAAAAACAGGTTTTCACCCTGCTTATATTTCTCAATTGACGTTAAAATACAAAACTGGCGGCATTAAAGCAATTGCTGAATCACATTACGGAGGCAATCGTCGTAACATGAGTAAGGAAGAAGAAGCAAAACTTCTTGAACCATTCTATGAAAAAGCCGTCAAAGGACAG
>JAJJKW010001834.1:0-27602 GCA_023805745.1 Isotricha sp. YL-2021b | reverse complement strand
TCTATTTCTAATATTAATATCATAATTTGTAACATTAGTTCTATTTAATATAAAATCTTTAGGAAAATCTACTGTAATTGTTGAAAGAAATTCAGCTCTATTTGATAATTGTTTTGTAGTTAAATCTAAATCTATATCAATTGAAGATATAACTTCAGTAATTGGAATTGTAATTCCACTTTCTAGAGGAGGCTTATTAACATATAATATTTCACTTGTATATTCAAAAAGAGAATATTTATCTTTACAATAACATTTAATTGTATATTGATTATAATTTGTATTATCAGGTATTTCTTCTGTAAATTTATGTAAAGCCTCTGAATCTGAATTATAATCTGCTATTATTTTCTCTTCTATAGATCCTTCTAATTGATATGTAAATTTATATAATAAATCTTCTTTAAGTGTATTATCATCTGTACATTCATTACAAGTAAATAGGAAATTAGTAGATGAAAATCCTTTTTCAGGAAATATATTTAATTTATTAACAATTGGATAATCGTTCATTATTAATATATATTTCAAAAAATATTCAGCTTCATCATCATCATTTGTTTTAATAACTCTTAAATAAAAAATATATTTTAATCCATGATTAAAATAACTTTTATCAACATTAAAAGAGAAAGTATTTCCATCAATAGAACTACTAGTAAAAATTAATGAAGTATTTTGAGGAATATCACTAATATCATTATAATTTCTATTTTGTTCTTTTTCATTTAAAGTTCTAGTTTCAGAAATATCATAAAGCCAATCAACAGAAACAGGTTGAACAGTTTCATTATAAACAACAACAGTTAAAGTATCAAAATTATCAACATCAATAATAATATCAGAATCACTATTATCATAATCATAATTATCAGGAAGAAAAATAGGATTAGTTATATTAGCATGTGCTTTAAATGGACCACATAAATTTGGAGTATCAATTTGAGCTGTCAAATTATATGATTCACAATTTAAAACACATAAATTTTTACTTTCAACATAATAATATAATCCTGTACAACTTAAACAATTATTTTCATATTTACCATAACAAGTATAACATGTTTCATCACATTCTCTACATTGATTTAAATAATCATCATTATAAAAAGTTGGACTACAATCTGAATAACATATATCATCATTTTTTAAATATTTAATTGTTGATTTACATATTAAACATTTATCAGATGATGAATGAGCAACCTGACAATTTGATGAACTATATAATTCACATTCTTTTGTTGCTGAATTATATATATATCCTTCATTACAAAATACTAAATCTTGATAATTTTTTATATAATTATATCCTATTCTATTACTTTTTTCTGTTAAGAAATAACCATTTTCACTTACTTGATCAAGTATTGAAACTCTTTCTAATGATTTTGCATTATTTGAATCATAATCAAAATTAAATGAAAAATAATGAAGTAAATAATCATATTTCGAAGGAGTTAAAAGATAATGTTCTTCTTTCCAAAAATCATAATTATAAGAAGCATAAAATTTAATTTCTTTAATAAAACTATATCCATAATTAAAATTATCAGTATTATCTTTAATAATAATAGTTGAAGTAGATAAATCATCATTATAAGTAACAGGAATAAAATTCATTTCATTATTATCTAATTTAAATTTTTTTCTATATTTATCAGCACCACAATGAATATAAAACCAATTTCCATAAGAAAAAGAATTACTAGTTAAAGAATAAGTAGTTGATACACTTCCGCTGATATCAATATCAGGAATACATTCAATTTTAATTTCATCTTGATTTGTTTGTTTTCCTATTATTGAAACTTTTAAATGTCTATCCCATATAATATCAAATGATTCAAATTGATTATAATTATATTGATATATATTAAACCAAAATGATATCATCATTTCTTTATTTGGAGAAACTTGCATTGAATTTAATGTTATTTGTTCAAAAAATGCAAAGTTAATATTATTTACTTCTTCACATTGAAATTCTTTTAAATCATCATCAGTTTTTATCCAATAAACACCATCTCTATAATTACAAGTACATTGATTTGAATTTTCTCCAAAACAATTTTCAGTACAAACTCCATTACAATTTGTACAAGGTTCATTATTAATTTTATCAATATCAAAATATAATTGATCAGTTGAACATTTTATATTTAAATCTTCATAAGGTAAATAATCAATAACACAATTAGGTATAATATCATCAATAGTATTTATTGAAGATAAATCAGTATCTTTAGCACAATTTTCAACTGTATTTGCATTTAAAACTAATTCATAAACTAAATCAAGACTTCTTAATTGTTCTGTTGCAGTAACATGACCATAAGTTCCAAACCAGAAATTATTATAAAATCTAATATTTGAAAAAAGAGCAACAACTCTAGTATCAAAAGTAAAAGTATTAAAATAAACAGGAGTATTTTGAATATCAAATACATTCATATTATTTATAATATTTGTATTAATCATAAAATTAAACATATGTGGAAAATATTGAAATGTATTTGTATCTGAAGTATGAGAAGATAAACCAAAATGAACCCAATTTCCAATTATATCTGATATTTCTATATTATATGCTTCTATATTGCTATTTATTACTAAAGAAAGGAAATTTTCACTTGGTTTATATCCTAAAAATGTTGTTTGATCATAAAAATATATTATAGGAAAATAATTTGTCGTTGTTGTTTTACTATATTGTATTCCAATAAATTTCATCCAAAAAGTTACTGTTATTGGATTTGTATTTGATAAACTAAATTCAGTAGTTTCAATATTTAATGTAATAGTATCTATATTTGTATTTTGAGGAGGAACTTTAAAATAATATCCAGTTGATCTTTTACATGATCTTTCATATAAAATATAACCAGTTCTACATTCATAACAAGCAGAAGGAGCAATAGAATAACATCTTTTACAAGTATCATAACATTCAGTTAAAACATAATTAGTATTATCATCATTTGTTCCTGAAATAAATGTATTTTCATTTAAACCGGAATAATCCATTTCTTCACCAGAGTAATTTTCCCTAAAATCATAATTATAATTTTTATTATAATACCAAAATTCCGATGTAAATATATAATTATCAATTTTTCCAGTTATAGTATTTTTATCAATATAATCAATAGTAAATGGGAAATAATATTCCATTGATTTAATTAATTCAGAATAAATTTTTTCACATGATTGAATTAATTGTAAAGAAGTAGTTTCTCCTTTCCAAACTCTAATATTTTTATACCAAGCAATTCCCCATTGAATGTTTCTAATAATTCCATTAATTTTACAATCAGATTCAGTTCCTCCATTACAAAAAATAATTCCTTTAAAATGCATTTTTCCTCTTTCAGCATCAACTGAAGTTTCAACTGCTGGATTAGTAAAATCATAATTAATATAAATTTTAATTGAAAATTTCTTTGTTTCACCAATAAATAAATTTTCTATTATAATTCTATTCCATTCATATGAATGTATTGAAGATAAAGGATAATGATATGCTCCACTTGATATTTCTAAATTAGAATATTTAAATGCATTATCACTTGAATTTCTTAATATTGTATGAGGATAACCATAAAAATAATATTGATTTTGAGTTAAATTTACTGGATCATTTAAATAATCTAATTTAAACCAAAATTCAAGATAATATGATGTTAATCTTTCATCTGTTGATGATATTACTTCTTTTCCTAAATTATTTATTTCAGTTGAATAATCAAGATTATCATTTAAACTATCAAAAATTGAAGTAAATTGTAAATTTGGAAAAGAATAATTATTTGAAAAATACATTGCACTACCTTTAACTAAATTTTGATCAATACATTCATAATATACTCTTTGATAACCATCTTCACATGTAAAAGAATTATATATATTATTAGTTGTTCCTTGACTACAAGTTTTAATATGATTATCATCATTTATTTCTATTAGACAATAACCTTTATTCTGGAGGTCAAAATCAGGAAGAACACATGTATTTTGGGGACATGTTCGAGTATTATTTTCTAAAGTATCTAAATTTACAACAAGGTAATTATTTAAAGGATAAAAAATATGACTTGAATCTCTATAATAAGGATTATTATCTTCATTACCACTACATGAATTAGTTTTATGATTTCTTTTTTTACTTGGAGAACATAAATTTAATTTATAAATTGAAGGATATGAAGTATAAACTAAAAGAGAAGTATTATGGAACATATCTTTTATAGCTCCTTGAGTTCTTCTACTTTCTGGATCATAATAATAATACTTTATTCCTGCACAAGAAGATGAAGTTTTACATGTTTTATTATATACGCTAATTGAATTATATGAACTTCCATAGTCTTCAAAATCTATAATTAATGAAATCATCCAATTTGTTGTTAAATAACTATTCCAATTAATATTTCTTATTTCTCCTATTCTAAAATCAATATATTCTCTAAATAATTTAAATTGTTTTAAAAATTGCCTACAACCATTATTTTTAAAATTTTGAAATTTAACAGTAGAATATTGTTTAAGTCCAAAATATCTAAAAGGTCTTACATTTCTAGTACTTCCATATAAAATTTCTCCTTCTAAGGTTTTTTCTAAATTAGCATATTCATTTATTATTACATCAGAACTATCATATTCAACATGAGAACTTATTCTAAAAACTTTTCTAGTATGATCAACAGCACATCTAACATATTGCCAAGAATCACCAATATCATAAAAATTATAAAGATCTTTATTAATAGCCTTATTATATAAATTAAATATTTCTCCACTTTGTTTCCCATCTACTTTATCTCTATAATCTTGAGGAAAACAAATAGCATTTAAAACAGTTGATTGAGTTTGAGAAGTAATTAAAGAAATACTTAAATGATCTTCCCAAATAAAATTTATTCCATTTGCCATTTCTGGAACTTTTTCTATAAAAAACCAAAATTCCATTGTATATCTTCCTGTTCTTGATGAATATGTTGTAACTTCAAAATCATTTGCTCTATTTAAATTAAATAATATTTCACAATTTTCATTATATAAATATTGAAAAATATCTTCATCACATGTTTTATATGTACCATAATCATTAAGTAAATTATATCCATTAAAATTAGAAACTGAAATTAAATCTATTTTATTTTCTGGATAAACACTATCTTCAAAACTAGGATAAATACTAGTTAAATAATTATTATCCCCTCTAAAACAATGTAAACAAGAAATAAAATTAATATCACCTGAAGAATATTTAAAATTTTTTTTTCCCAGACAACAATCATAACATTCCCATAATCTTAATTCTTTAATAAAAGTGACACCATATCCATTAGGAGATTTTTCAGTTAATTTTAAAGAAACATTATAAAGAGTAGGAATTTCTTCAAAAGAAGATTCAAAACTAACAACATTACTATTTGCATTATTAGTATGAGCTGCATATAATAATTTATCACCTAAAGAAACACCACAAGTAATAAATCTCCAATATTTATGTAAAGAACCTAAATCAATTTCATTATCATATTCATCATTTGTACTTAAAGAAGAATCTGACATTACTGAAATTGCTTTACAATTTAATTTATATTTATATTGTCTATCAGATATATGAATAGAATAAACATTCATTTTTAAATGATAATCCCATTCAATTTCAAATCCTACAAAATTATCTAAATCCCAATTACCTCTATCAGTACCATTTTCTTTCATTTGTGTATCATAAACATTAACAAAACTTTGATGATAAGTCCAAAAATCAATAGCCCATTGTTTCCCAGGACTTTTAATATTATTTATAGTAACATTTTTATATCTAGCATAATCAATATTATTTTGTTTATAACAATTTATACTCATTTTTGCTGAAGAACAAAATTCACCAGTTGAAACTGCTGAATAAGAATATCTTAATTCATAATTTCTATAATATACTGCAGAATTATCACAAGCATTATTATATCCTGGAGATAAGCAACGATAAGGAAAAACAATTCCACATGAAGTTAAATTACAAAAACTATTTGTATTCCATCCTTGATTCCAAAGTATTTTATTTCCTTCTCTTTTAGTACATTCAACTAAATGAGGATTAAAATCAATTACACATTCAAAAGATTCTCCAGAAACTAAAGAAGTTAAAAAATTATCTGAAGTTACACATCTATCTTTATGTTTTGATTTAAATCCTATATTTATTATAGGATTTTCTGCTAAAGGATCAAATGAACCCATTTTTATTATTCCCCACGCATTTTTAAAAAATTGATTATATATTTTTATATCTGAAAGTAATCCAACCCATTGACGAGTTATAATAAATTCTTCAAATTCTATTTTAGGAAAAAAATAATTTGAAGTACAAGCTGAAATATCTTTATATTTTATTGAACATGTTACCATATTTAATGTAAATGAACGATCATATTCTCTAAATGCTGAAAATGATATTGGAATCCAATGACCTATAAATGTATTATCTGCATTAAATCTTTCTTTTGTTGATTGAAATAATATTCCATCATCATAATAGAAAAAAAAAGATTCTATATTTCCTGTAAAATCAAAACCAAAAAAAAATTTTGGTTCTTCATTTAGTTTTATTATTTCTATTATATTATTATCTTCATTATTACTTTCTCCATCATTATTATCATAAGTTCTAGCATATAATTTAATAAAGAAAAATAAAGTAAAATAAGGACTATTTTTTATACTAGAAAAATCAATATTAACTTTCATTTCTTTTGGCATTTTTTTTCCAATAGGATTTTTATAATAATAATAACCTCTCATTTGTTGTTCAATTTTACTTTCTTCAGAAGTTCCAACAGGAAAATCAATAGTAGCATCACCAATATTAGAATAATCATCAGATTCTTGTCTCATGCAACTATCACCAAAAAGAGAATAACCTTCAATACAACTTAAACAAGTACTTTCTGAAGCAGCAATTTTACATCTTTCTGGACCTGAAGTTACAGATAAATCTACTAATTGTTTATTATATGAATAATCTGTTATTATAAATGATATACTTGTTCTTGATAATAAAAATGCATCTTCTGCTGCAAAATTTGCTGCATATATTAAATAATTTGTATTATCTGGATTATAATTATTTTTATTATAAACATATCCTTCTCCATCTCCGTAATCATCACTTATAATATTTTTTTTCAATGTTTCTAATTTATATATAAAACGATGCTTCATTAAAGTATTTAATCCTAATCCATAATGTTCAAACATAAAAGCAGAATAACGATTTGATTTACTAATATCAAATATTCTTATATCTTTATAATATGCATTAATCCAATTTTCATTAGAACAATCAGTAGTATCTTTATGACAAAAATAAATTTTTTGAAGAGTATTATTAGAAGAAACAGTTGTTCCTTGAGAAGCATAAATTTTATTTTTAAAAGATAAAAATATGTTATAACTAGAATATCCTGTTTCATAATCATAAGAAAGAAACATATGATTCCAATTATTTGTATCAAAAGAATCAACAGAAGAACCTAAAGAAATACTTCCAGTAATAGTTCCATTTTTTCTAATTTTTAATGAATTAGTCATGAAAACTAAATAAGTATTATCATCAGTTGTTGATGATAAAATATTAGCAAGTCTTTTATCATAATAAATCCAAGCAGAAATAGCATAACTATTATAAGAATTTTTTAAATCAATAATAATAGTTTTTGATTGTAATCTTCCACTAAAAAATAATCCTCCAGTAAAAGTATTTATAGTATCATCTTTTTTATAACAATTAAAATATAATTCATAATAATTAGTATCATCACAAGTAAATCCAGGATCAATTGTACTTACTAATTGTTTTTCACTAGGACAATTTGAAGAACCTTGAGAACATTGTTCAGAACAATACAATCCTCCAATAAGAGTATTACTAGCATCTCTTGGAGGATGCATATAATTAACAGGACAATATTCATGACAACTTATTGAATTAATATCTAATAAATAATTATTAGAAGTAGATGAAGAAATACATGAAAATGGTTTATCATTCTCAAAACAATATTTATTTCCTATACTATTATTACATATAATATTAGTCAAATCTTCTGAAAGATAATCACATTTTTTAGATTGTTTATTTAATTCAAGTAAATTAAGTCTTTGGAAATTTCTTGGAGGTTTTAAATTTATCACATTTAATTTTAAAGTTATTGTATGATTCTTTTTTATTATATTACCATTTTCCCCATTACTTCTATTATAAAAATTATATGATGTCATATTATAATAACTTCTACTTTTAGTTGCTGTGAAAGGAATACTAAATAATAACTGAGGAAAATCTTGAAAAGAAGATATTGTATATAAATTCCAATATTTTGTATTAATTGCTTGAGGAATATATTCTCTAAAAATATTTAAATTCCTAATATATACAAAAAATTGGTTTAATTTTTCAGTATTCTCAAAATTATTTAAAGTTAATTTAACAAAATCAGTATCTTGATAAAATTTTTTCATTTGAAAAGGAAAATTAGTTTGTTCTTGATTTGACATAGAATATAATTGAGGTATTTTTAAATTACTTTCTGTTAAATCATTTAAATACATTTTATTATTTTTTAAATCAAAACCACATCTTACATAAATCCATTTACAAGCAATATCACTTTTATTATCTCTAACATAAGAAGCACCTAATTCATCTATAATTTCATAAGAAGTTAAATCAGATGAAGTTTCTTTTGAAAATTGATATAACCATTCAATAGGAACACAAAATATATCAAGAGAATCTTCTTTACTTCCTTTATCCATTGTAATTGTCATAAAATCAGTATAAATAATATCCAAATGCCTTTTAATATTTAAAGGGTAATTAATCCAAATCCAAAAATCCATTGTTACTTTCCAATGAATTGCTGGAGGAACATCAAATGATAATCCTGAAATATCAAATTTATTTAAATCAATAAATTCTAAATTACAATTATTTCCTGAGACATCTGATGATATTGAAAAACATTCATCACATCCAAACAAATCATTGTCACATCTACTACAACCTTCATTATTACATTTTGAACATTTATTAGATTCACATCCATAACCTTCAATACATCTTTGACCTTTATCACATGTTTCACCTCCTGCATATGTTAGGTCACTATCATTTCTACTATGCATCATTTGAAATGTTGATAATCCAACAAATTCCGTACTACTTTCTGAAGTTATTGAGATTCTTAAAGTGAATTCAGTGTCAAAATTATAAAAAGATATATCAGAAGTTTCCCCAGTCAATGGAGCATAAACTTTACCATCAGAATAAAAAACTAACGGAATTTTATAATATTTTGCTGTTTTTGCACTTAGTTGAAGAGTATCTATAATTTTAAAAGTTCTATCAGAAGATGTTTCCTTTCTTCTTAAAGTAATATTAAAATATATGTTATTTGAATTATTATTTACTATTCTAAAATATAAATCATATTCTCCTTTATTGTCTTTAAGATATTGTTTAAGTCTTATATAAATACTATTATTAGCCACATAATAATCATATAAATGTTTATTATTAGTATTATCAATAATATTAAAATTTTCATGATAATTTTCTCCTCCTTCAACAGTAGAGGAGTATATAGAATTATATTCACTGTAAAAATCTACTTTTTCATAATTTATCCCAAACCAATGATCATAATAATTTGATTTTACTTTATAATTTAAAAGAAAACCATATTTTTCATTTTCAGAATCAAGATAATCTTTTTTATCCCAATAATTATAATTTGAATCAAAGTTATCAGGTGGACAATATAATTCTTTTGATAATTTTAAAATGAATAAAGAAATAATTATATAATAATTAAGTTTTTCTTTTTTCATTTTATTTGAATTATAGTTTTTTTGTAAAATATTTTTTCAGTATATTTTTAAAAAAAAAATAAAAATTTGAATTTAATAATCATTTATATGTTAATTTCTTTAAATGATTTCAAATTATAATTATTTTTTACATTCTCTCTGAACATTAAATAATTTATATAATTTAAATTTATAAAATAATGAGGGAAAACTTTTTAAAACAATTAAAATTATGAAGAAGAATTTTTAATAAAAAAAATTAGAATTATTTAAAAAAACAAGATGTTCATAAATGATTTCTCATTAGTCAATCCCTAACAGTATATAATATTATAAATATAAAAATTAATTTTTTAATCAATTAAAAAAAAATAAAAATAAACAATTTAAAAATAATACATATATTTAATCAAAAAATTGAAAAATATTAAAATAAATTTTTAAAATTAAGAAAAACAAATCTCAAATTTACAGATAACAATAGACTAAATGATTTAAAAAAACTAATCATCTATTTAAAAAAAGAATTTATTCTTCCTTTTTCTAATATATGGAAATGAAATTAAAACTAATTTAAAGGATTGTTAAAGCTAGAATATTGTATATCAAATTCTAAAAAAATTAGAAAAATAAATTAAAATATATTGAATTAAGAATTTTTATTATTCTTATGAATTCAAGTAGAAAGTTTTAATTTCATTATTATTATCAGTGATATAAATTCATTTTTTCATTCAACAATAACTTTTTTGGAAAAACTTTCAAAAGATATCCTAATTAACCTAATAACAATTGAAGTTAATTAAATTTTTATTAATTATTATTGGAAAAATATAATTTAATTCAACAATTAAGGAAAATGAGTATTTTATTTATACAATTTATATAATATTAATATTTTATTATAATTGTATAAATAAAACAAAAATTTTTTATTTAAAATCAAATTAATTAATTATTAATTTTGTATGTCAACAATTGAACTTAAATTATTCATTAATGAAGAAATATCTCTAAAAGAAAAATTTTTTCTTTTAATGCATTTATTAATTCAAAATCAATCAATGAGTTTATTTGAAAGTATATTATTTTGTTTTATTTTTGAACTTCAATTAATTTCTGTTTTTTTTGCAAAAGAAGTAAAAGTTTTAGATATTGATAATGAAGTTTCTGATAATATTTTAAATTATATTTATAAAATTGTTAGATTTAAAGACTTATTATTTAATAACAATTCATATTATTCTTTAGCAATTATATTAATAACTGTTTATTTATTTTTGTTTACTCTATATTTTATTTATATGTTAAGAAAAACAACAATGAAATCAACTTTTAATATTGATTTTTTAGTTTTGAATGTTACTTTAAAATTTAATTATTTTATTTTAACTACAATTGGAATTGATTTTTTCTCATTTTTAATATGTTTGGATGGAGATTATAATAGATATATCAAGGAGTTAAAATGTAATCCTTTTGAAAATTTATTCTATTTTATCTTATCATTTATAAATGCTGTTTATTTAATTATTTTTTCCCTTATTATGAATATTTTTTCGATTGAATCTTTTTATTTATCATCTTCAATTAATTCTGGAATGTCTTGTGGTATATATAATATTCACTTTTTAATTATTTTTATTGATTCTATAATGTTGAGTTTAATTAATGAATTTCATCATGGAATTTTTTTCTTAGCTAATTTAGGAATGAGTTCCTTTCTATTTTATTATTATCTTTCTAAAATGATATATTATAATAGTGTTTTTAATAATTTTATTGGATTTTTTTATTTTACTTTTTTATGGGAATCAATATTTTTTTTTGCTTTTTATTTTATAAAATTATCTGAAAAAGGATTAATTTTTATTCTTTCTTTAATTTTTTTATGTTTTATTTTTTATAATATAAAAAAGAACTTTTTAGATAAATTATTTAAATCAACTCCATATCATAAAATAGCAAATAAATATTATTTATTATATTATTTAAAAACTATAATAGATTTAATAGCAACATGTGAACATTGTCCAGAGGCAAAAAGTTTATTAATAGGAATAATGCAATTACATGTTATAGAATGTCCAAATCCAGAATGTGTAACAAAAACTAAAAAAAAATTATATTTACCTTTAACTAATGAATGGAGTGATAGAACAAAACCTTTTATTTTAGATACTGTTTTTTTAAGAAATTTTATTGTTGTTATTATGAGTTATTTTGTTTCTATTAATTTCTTTAATCCTGAATTAATTATTAATTTATCTAATTATTATCTTAATACTGTAGGAAATATTTGTATGAGTATTTTTTATTATAAAAAAGCTAAAGAAATGAATTTAACTATGAGTGAATATTTTTTATTAAAAAGATTAAGAATTATGATATCTAAATATTTAATAGAAAAATTAAAACCTAAAAATGAAGCTTGTTTTCTTTTAGAAGATTTAAATCCTTCTTTATATTATGAATATGATTATAAAGCTCAAAAATTTGTTGATGAAATTTTTAAAGATTTAGATTTATGTTTAGAATTTTGGAGTTATTATTCAAAAAAAAATCAAAGTGAATCAGAAATAGATTTTAATGATGTTTTCAAAACAGTGGAAAAAATTCAAGAAACAAAAAGAAAAGTTACTTGTTTATGGAAAGATCTTTTTTCAATATATTCAGGAGTGAATGATTTATTTTTATTTTATTTAGATTATATTGCAACAATAAATGATGATAATTTAACAAAAAGAGAATTAGAAAGTATTCAAAAAAAAATAGAAAATTCAGCAGATAATATTCAATTAAATTATTATAATATATTATTTAAAAATGACACAGGAATAGTTTTAGTAAATGGAGATAAAGGAAAAGAAGGAATAATATTAAAAGCTAATAATGAATTTGGTCATATTTTCAAATATAATTCTAGTAAAATGAGAGGAATGAATATTACTGAATTAATGCCAAAACTTTTTAAAAATGAGCATTATAAATTTATGAGAAGATATTATGAAATTGGAGAAAAAAAATTCTTAGATATTAAAGGAAGGAAAATATTCGCTTTAGATATTAAAAGTGCTATGTTATTCATGGATAAAAATGTTAAAATTTTTCCTATTTTAAATCATAATATTATATATGTTGCCATGTTACAACATGAAAATATTGATGATATTATTTTCTTAGATTCTAAATTTATTATTCAAGGAATGAGTCAGAAATTATTTAATAAATTTAAAATTTTAAATCAAAATATTTTTAATGAAAATAATATACCATTTTATGCTATTTGTAAACAATTTATCAATTTTTATGTAACATTTTTAAAAGGAAATAAAAAAAAAATAATTCCTCCTTCAACAACAACATTAAATAACACATCTTCTCAAATTTTAAGTGATAAAGAAAGTATAGAAGATTATTTTCTAAATGAAAAAGAAAAAGAAAAGGAAAAGGAAAAAGAAATTATAGAACAAGAAAATAATGAAAATATTGAAATTAATGAAAATATTGAATTAGAATATGAAATAAAAATACCAAAATTTATTTTAGATTATTCTTATTACAGTTATCATAAAGAAAAAACAATAAAAATAGATTTTTCTGATTCTTCAGATGAAAATGAGAAAGAAGAAACAAATCAATTATTACCATTAAAAACAACAGGAAAAAAAACAGTGAATTTTAATTTAGTAAATACACCAACTCAAAAAGTAAAAAAATCAAAAACAAAAAAAAATTTTGAAACTCCAGAAAATATTATTAGTCCTGGAAATAATAATTATAATGAAACTCCAGATGATATAAGTCCCAGTCATTTAAATGAAAATAATACTTTTGAAAAAAAATTAAAAGAATATAAAAATTTATTTATTCTTGAAAAATATACTGAATTAGAGAATTTAATGGAAGAAGATACATTAGATGATGAATGTATTAATATTAAATTTAATTTTACTTTTAAAAAATATAATTATGCAAATAATCAACATGCATATATTATAAGATGTATTGATAATAAAAATGATATTGTAAGTTTTAATTCTGAAGAAGAACAAAATATTCAAAATGCAGAAACAGGAAATAAATTATTAAAACAAAGAATAGACCATTTAAAATATTTAAGTGAAATAAATCAAGAAGAAAAAGATCTTTTTTATACTCATGTTTTTAATTTTATGACAATTTCAAAACAAAATCAAGAATTAAATAAATTATATGAAGAATATTTAAATGATGTTAAATATATTAGTAGAGTCCATGGAACTCAACAAAATATTATTGCTGATGATGAAAATGCTTCTCAAACTTCTGGTGCTAGTTATAATTCTGATTTATCTAAATTAAGTAAAATACAAGAAATTAAAACAAATTTAATGAATAATATTTCTAATTTTTTTTCTTTGAAATATATTAGAATGATCCCTTTAATGTTTTTAATTATTTCAATTATTTTTGTTATTGTTTATTTATTATTAATTATTTCTTGTTTCAAAAACTTAGAAAATAGTGGAAATAATAATACTTCTTTTTTTATTTTAGAATTAAGATTACTTCAAATAGTAAATAGTTTAATTGACATAAGGACTATTTTTAATATAAAATCAAATAATTTAAATTATACAATTTTATCATTTAATTCAACAGAAGAAGCATATTTTATATATTGTGAACAAAAAATAATAAATTGGTTTGAAGAAGTATCTTTAGAAATTAATAAATTAGAGGGAAATTTTCATAAATATTTAGGAAAATTAAAAGAAACTGCTTGGGCATTAGTTCCAATAGAATATCCTTATGAAATACCTTTTCAAGATTATGAACATTATGTTATTTTAGTGACAGAAGCTTTAGTTAACGCATATTCAATAGTTCAAAGTCCTTATTTAAATTTAACTTATGCTGAAGAAATTGCAAATGGAACAATAAATTATGATGAATATTGTCAAATTAATTATCATGAAATTTTATATGCTTGTTTTATGAATATTGAAGAATCTTATGATATAATTTTACCTATAATATTTAATTTCATTAATTATTTAATTGATAATTTTATTGATTATACAAAAAATTTTTCATTGAAAATTAAGATTACTATTTTTATTTATCTTCTATGTTCAATTTTGATTTTTTTTTTATATTATACCTTTATTATAGTTACTAATAAACATTTAGGAGAAGGTATTGAAAAAGTAGTTAAAATATCTCAAGATAAAATTGATGATAGCATTAAATTAATATCTAATTTTAAAAATATTTATAAAAAGAAGTTTTTAAAATTATATCATTTAGAAGAAGAAGAACAAAAAAGAAAGGAAGAAGATAATATGAAAACAAATGTAAATATAGATAATAATAATCCTCAAAATTCCCAAAAATTAAAAGAAACACCAAGTCTTTCATCAACTAATGATTTTTCATTTGATGTTAAAAAACATAAAAAATTAAAAGGTTTTAAACAATTAATATATCATTATGTATTTGTTTTTTCAGTTATTTTTGGTTTTTCTTGTGCATTTTACTTTATTCCTCCATATATTGGAGATTTATCAAGTGGATTATTATATTCAAATTCTTATCTTTTAGAAAATTTTTTATATTCTTCAGCTGCTGTTTTATCAATGAAATGTAAAATTAATAAATGTAATGTAACAACAGAATTAAATTATTCATTTATATTAGAAGATTCATTAATAAATAAACTTTATAAAACATTACCTAAATTTCCTCTTCTTAATGATTTTTATTATAATGCATATTTGAAAGATACTTGTTATGGATTATATGATAAAAATACTTCTGAATATTATTCATGTAAAAATTCTGATTTTTATATAAATGTTTTAAATAGTACTGATGCGACTAAAATAGTATTAATAAAAACAATTCAGAAAATATTATATCAATTAGAAAATTCATTAAGTGAGGATTCAGATTATGATTCATTTAATTTATTAAATACAGGTGATTATCAAACTGTACTTAGAATATATGATATATATTATATGCCCGTTATAGATAAATTGAATAAAATTGTAATTGAATCATTTAAAGATAAAGTAAATCAATATAAAAGACTTTTAATTATCTTAATAATTATTTTTGTAGTTTTGATTTTATTAAATGGGTTTTATGTCAATTTATTTTTCCTTCCATTATTAGAGAAAAGAATTTATATTTCTAGAAGTTTTATTTATATTATACCTTCTAGTTATATTTCTACCACTCAAGTTCTTGAAAATTGGCTGGAAAAAATTGATAGTAAAAAATAAAAAATTTATATAATATTTTAATTGTATTTATTTTATATTTTTTAGTTTTATGCTAATTTTATTTTAAAGTTAATTAACATTTATTTTTTCTTTAATATATAAAAAATGATTGTATACTGGACGAAAAATGAAATTGAAAACGAAAATAAAAATAATATTGCTCAAACTATAATTTATCCTAATTCCAAAAATGATTCATTATTATATGACTCTAATTCAATTGAATTTGATGAATTAATTGAATTTTCAAATCAAAATAATTCCTTTTTAAATGAAGAATCTGATGATATTGTTGAAATTTGTAGAGAAATTGATAATAATAATAGTTCAGAAACAAGGTCAAATTCAAATGATGAAATTAAAAACGAAAACAATTTTAATTATGAAAAATCAATTTCTTTTAAAATTAATTTATTGTTCAATAATAATAAACCAAATGGAGAAAACGTAATTAAATTATTTTATTTATCTAATAAAAATAAATATCTTCATGAATTTTGGTTTAATAATTTATGTTTAAATATTGTAAACATATTAAATAATAATGAAAATATTTTGGAAATATTATTTGAAATTTTATCAGGAAAAGAAAAAGAAATTTTAATAAATGAAATTTTAAAAAATACTCAAGAATTAATAATTAATGAAAATGGATATTTATCTTTATCATTCTTAATATCACTAGAAAAAATATATATAACAAATTCAATTCTTTATTTTATTTTTCAAAATTTTATTCTTTATTGCATAAATGATTATTCATCAAAAATTATTGAAAAAATTTTTTTAATTGGAACATATTTTTCAATGAATTGTTTAGTTCAAAAAATAAAAGAAAATTATAAAATACTTTTTATGTATAAAAATGGTATTAAGATAATAAAAATAGCTGAAAAATATTTATAAATTTTTTTAATTTTTGGACAAGTGTTATAAAGAGTATTTATTTGAAATATAGATTTTAATATAAGCATATTTAATTATATTATATTATAAATAATATAACCAATTACAATTTTACAATAGAAATATAATATAAAATTTTTGAAAAGAGTTTTTTTTTCAATTTTAATCTTTTTATAATATTTTTCTTTTTTAATTATATAAAATATATTCAATAGGATATTAGATTTATTTTATAAATTATTTTAAACCAATTATCTAATAAATAAAAAAATTTATTGTTTTAAAAATATTTTTGATATATTAATTTAAAAAATGAAAGGGGATATTATTTTCTATTTGATTTCAATTTTATTTTTTTTTAAAAAATCAAAGAATTTAATATGTCCTCCAGACCATTTTATGCCAAAAGACAATTACTGGGATGAATTAGACTATATAGATGAAAATGAAAAATATTATGGATTTGCATTTAGTTATATATTGAATCAGACATATAATGATCATTGGTATGGAATAATATATGAAAAAAAACAATTTTGTCTTTATCGAGATAATAGTCAATTTCAATCAAATATTAAATTAACAACAATAACATATGATACAGGAACTGGAGATTATGTTAAAATAAATAAATCAGAAACAAATTATTATAATTTATATCAATATAGATGTGAATATTCATATATTATAATTCCAATGGATGAATATATTTCAGATACAATAAATTATTTTTATATATATTTCAGAGTTGTAAATGTATATGATTATGATCTTAATTTTTATTTTAGAGTAAGAGGATTAGATCAAAATAATGTTGAAGCTTTTGCAAATTTAACAGAATTATATACAATAAAAAAACATTCATCAATGTTAGTAAAAATTCCATTTAAATTAGGAACAAACGAAGGAAATGATAGATATAAAATAGAAACACCAAACAATGCTCCAGAAGAAATATATTATTTTAGAAAAGGAAATAATAACGGTCATAAAATGGAAATTGAATTAATAAATACAAATTCAAATGGAAATGTAGGTTTAGTAACATATCAAATGATGTATAGAAGACCAAATGATACAATATTAACATATTTAGGTGGAACAAATTGTACAAATGATATACAATGTATGGAAGGATATTATTGTAATACTTCAAATAAAAGATGTACTAAATGTTATGATTATTCTTGTAAAAAATGTAAAGGAAGTACAGTAAATGATATATGTGAACAATGTTTTCAGATTTCTCCCATAAATTCTTGGAATGGAAATACTTTAAAAGGATGTGATTTAGAATATGTTGATTTTACTAAATTTGATATTGAATTTTTAGAAGAAAAAAAAGTAGGAACAGTACCACCTTCAATTCATTGGAAAGTTACTATGGATTTTTGGTTTTATATAAATTATCCTCTTAATATTAAAAAACATTTAGATGTTATTTATACTGATTTTATGACAATTTCTATTGATAAAGCTAATAAAGAAGATGCTCTTGATATATTTTGTATTCCTTTTGAATGGTTATATAATTTTACTCTTGCTGATAATTATAATTTAACTGCTTCTCAATATATTAATGATGTTTTAGGGGCTTTTCATTTAAAAGATAGTCAAACTAAAACTGCAAATAAATGGTTATATATTAGATGTGGATTTGATATTTATAGTTCAAAAATTTATTTAAATGAATTACCTGAACAAAGCTTAAAAATTCCACAATTATATACAATTTCTGGTATTGAACAAAGTAATTTTCCTTTTTATATGAAAAAATTTTATAAATATGATGAAAATCAAAGATTAAAATTTAAAAATTTCCAAAATGTATCAAATATTTCAGAAACATTTATTTATATTAGAAATTTAAATCTTTTCAAAGAATATATTCCACAAAATATTCAAAGTAAATATTGGACATTTCCAGAGCAATTAATATTAAATAAATATTTCCCTCAATTACTTTATAGTATACCATTTACAGCAAAATGGGTATCAAGAAATAAATATAGTTTTTCAACATATAATTATTACATAAGAAGAGAAGATGGAACAGTAGCAGATGATCATTTTATAATATCAAATAATAATTTAAATTTGATAAGTTCATTTACAAATATTCCAGAAGCATTTAGAAATTTACATCCACCGAGAAATTTTCAAAGATTAAATTTTCTTCCATTTACAATAGAAAAATTACAACAATATGGAACATGTGATTATGAAACAGTAATAGATATATCATGTTTAGAAGGTTCAAAATTTTGTTTTGATGATTATAAGACTTTATTATGTTTAACAAATGAAACAAATACAGATTATCCATATATGTTAGATATAAATACTTTAAAATGTAATAAATTTTGTCCCACCGGTTATATGCATTCTCCAAGAGATGCTAATGATGGTTATTTAAATGGATTATATTGTTCTTTTTCTTGTCCTTCTGATTCTAAATGTCCAAGTGAACAATCAGTTTATATGAGAACTAATGAAGAATTTACTTGTGATAATAAAAATTTTTATGAATTATATTATACTTGTTTAGAATCTAATTCTTCTATAAATAATAATACTGGAGGATTATTTTTTAGTAGTACTTTAAATTCAAAAACTATTATTTTGAATTTAACTAAAGAATATGAAGCTTATGCTATTTCAGCTTGGATTTATGCAGATAAAAGATTAAGAAAATCTGTTTTGCCAAATACTACTACAGATTATAGTGTAAATGATAATACTAGAAATGGTTATACTGTTTTTCTTATGGATCATTTTCAAGTAAAAGTTAATCAAACACAATTTTTAAATAATGGAACTATTATTAATTCTCAAACAAGATCTCATGCAGATTCTTTTGATATGAAAAATTGGAATCATTTTTTTTTTGCTTGGGAAAAAAGATATGCTGCAAAAGGATATCGTTTTTTAGTTTCCTTTCAAAATAAAATTTATCAAACTACACCAACAACTGAAAATACAACATATAGACCTTTAACAAAAATAGTATTTTGTAATTTAGATAAAACAAATTTTTCACATATTAATTTTGGAAATATATGTAATACTACAACATGGTTAGATGCATTTTATAGAAATATTAAAATATATGATATTTTAATGTCAAATTTATATGCAGCTTTTATGGGAGAACAATATGAACTTGGTGTAAATACATTATTTAAACATCAATATTTTAATAAATTAGAATCTTTAAGAAAAAATAATTTTAGTGATGAATATGGTGAAGGACAAGGTTATGTATATGATATGAATTTTAATCCAGATAATATAAATTATATAAATTATGCAGCAAATTTTGCTTTAGAAGATGCATTTCCAACAACAGAAACAAGTTCATCATTTATAGTTTTAAATTATACTATAAAAAAACAAAAAGCAGATTTAATTGTTCAATCAAGTTCAACAAGATGTAAAATTGCTGGATCAGGAGATATATGTTTAAGTTGTGTTGATGGTTATTCTCTTTTAGGTGATAAATGTATGAGACAAGAAAATGATGATTATTCTCAAATTGGAGATGCAATTACTGATTTTCCAGCAGGAACAACAGAAGAAGAAAAAAGAGAACAACAAATGAAAGCATATTATTATTATAAAAATCCAATAGGAAAAAAAATGCCAAAACATATGAAAATAAATTTAAATTTAGATGCAATAAATAATGCAAAATATATTACAATATTTTGGTTTATTAAACTATATGGGAGAGCACTTCCTGATAATTCAGCAGAATATGATTTTTGGGAAGTAGGAATTCCAGATACTCAAGTAGAAATATTAACATTTAATACAGAAGAAATGTTATATTTAGGATTTGATTTTGAAAATGATAGAGATTCTTATTTTATATCATTAAAAAGAAGAAGGATATTTGAACCAGTAGATTTAAGAGAAGGAAATAGATTATTAGGACATTGGGTACCAATGTCATTTTCAGCATTTCGAGAATATGATAGAACATTTACATTAAATATGGTGCAATTTTGTGTAAATTATAATAATATACATTATTTATTTGGTAAATGTACAGATTATTCATTTTTTTTCCCAACAATCCACATATCCGAATTTTCAATATCACGTCAATGGGTAGGATTAATGTCTGATATAAGAGTATATAATCAATTTTTTTCTAATGCCTGGGGAATAATAAAAATGAGAGGATTTGACACAGTATCCGATAGTCCAATAGCTAATATAATGTTAAAATCAAAGCGAAAAGATCGTTGTGTTTCAGAATATGATTTTGAAACAGAATTAGCATCAGGAGAATCATTTGAATGTGTAAATGACTATAATCCACATTGGGTTCAATGCGCTCAAAGGGAAAAAAATTATATCAGTTGGAAACAAAATTGGGATCAAAGTGGTTGTAGTGGAGGGTGTGGTTCATCAGAGTATGTTCCAGTTCATTGTTTAGGAGGTAGTTCAAGTATGGCAATGAGATCATGTGATAATGCAGCAACATATTATAAAAATTATGAATTAATTTATTCTGTTGATAGAAATGTTCATGCTCAACAAGATCCTAATTGTCCTGATGGAGTCAGAGTTCTTTGTAAAGAACAAAAATATATTGACTATGCTAGATATAAAAATGTTACTATAAATAATATTAAAAGCCCTGGGAAACAATGGGCTATTGATTTTTGGACTTATCAACAAAATTTTTTAAATGTTTGGGATTCATTAAGTATTGGAGAATATAATGTTGAAACAAGAAGTGATTGGCAAACTAATAATTTTAATAATTTTGTTCTTGAATGGGATTATCACATTAAATTTACTTTAGAAGCTAAATTAACTAAATTAGATAATGAATATACTTATTATATTAAATGTAAACCTATTTCTGTTAAAAATGATTCTTCTTTAAGTTCTCCTACAGAACAAATTATGGACATTGGTGATGTAAGAGATAAATGGAAATTTTTAACTTGTGGTGTTTCTTTAGGAGATCATTTAATGTTTGAATCTGATACTACTTCAAAATCTGGAAGAGAAATTTCTTTTGAAAGTATTTTTGAAGAAGTTCCTTCTATTAAAAATGTTACTTTTACTATTAATGAAAATTCTCCTAATGGTTATGGTATTCTTCATATTAAAGAATTGAGATTATGGGAATGTTATGATTGTACTTTAGGAAAAAGAAATTTTGAATATGTTGAAGGTGACATTCTTTTTATGAATTGTTTACATTGTTTTAAAGGAGATAATAATTATTTAAATAGTACTTATCCTATTTTTGAAGATAGCGTAAATCCAGAAAATAAAATTGAATTATATTCTGTTGCGGATTTTAATGGATATAATTTATTAAAAGATTATGGTATTTATATTACTTGTGATGAAACTTATTTTGAATATTTAAAAGTTACTGGGGAACAAGAATGTATTATAGATTATAATTTAAATAGAGCAAATGATTTTAATGCAACAACATATTCATCAAGAACAGGAAGATATACAATGGAATTTTGGTTTTATATAGAAACAATTTCTCAAATGTCAAATGGAGTAAATTTTATTTGGGAAAATCATTTAAGTATGACATTAATAACTTCAAATACACAATCAACTATAATTAATATTATATGTTTACCTCAAGCTTATATTGATAAAGTTGAAGGAAAAGCAAGTGCAGAAGTTTATAATTTATATAATAAAGCTTTAAATAAAGATACTTTTGAATTTTATAATATTGATAATACTTGGCAATATGTTAGATGTGCTGTTGATCATACTAGAAAAATTTTTAGATTAAGTTCTTATGAAGATTATACTGTTACTGAAGAAGAAAAAGCTAATGGAGCTAAATATCAATATGCTAATAATGAAAAAGAATTAGAACCTGAAATTTTACATGGGGATACTAGAACTGTTAGACCTTTTAGATTTTTTGATATGAAAAAAACATCTTATGTTAAATTTGAACATTTTAATATTAATTATTCTCGTCAATATATGAAACAATTTAAATTATTTAGAGAATATATTGATTTTAGAATTGAAGATATTAAAAGTTTAGATTGGTGGAGTAATTCTTATTTATATAATTTATGGATATTAGCTTTTATTATTGATTTTGACGCAGTTACATATAGTTCAACAAGTCATGATTATACAAAATATAATTGTAGATCTACAAATTGTGGTATGTATTATAAATATTATGATAGAGAAGATAGTGCTAAAACTGGTTATGTTAGTAATATATTTTATGATAATCCTGATTTAATTTATACAACATATCCTCCAATATATAATTTAAAATTATGTTATCCAGGACAAACAAGACCTTATCCAAATCAATATAATAGTTATTTATATAATCAATGTTCAGGTAATAGTTATTCATATCAATTTTATTATAGATCAAATAAACAATATTTTTATCCTTATAGTTCTTCTAATTTATTAAATTTAGATACTTTACTTTATAGTACTTCTTGTCCAACTGATGCTTGTAGAAATCCAGATAATGATAATTATGATTTAAGAGGTTATTGTTTAATTACTCCAAATACTACAAATAATATTAAAAGTTGTGATAGAGGAACTTCACAAACTACATTTTATGATAATTTTGTATGTGAAGATGGCTATCAAAGAGTATATTATGAATGTGTCAATAAAAATTTAGTAGATGGTAGTGCAATGTATTTTTCAAATTTTTATTCTTTTCCAAGTTTAACTTTTATTCCAAATGATATAGATTATTCAGTAACAACAGATTATAATATAATAACAAATTCATTAGGAAAAAAAGTAATAGATCCAACTGATAAAAGATTAACATCATATTATCTTGAATTTTGGTTTAAATTAGATTATTTAAATGATCCAATAGTAGGAGAAGAAGAACAATATTTTTTTTATGGATATCCTCATTCAATATTAAGACACTCATCAGATAATATATTTTATTATTCAAATCAATTAATAACAGGAGGTTCATTACACTATTCTTTACCAACAATTCATTCATATGAATGGAATAGAATTATAATAGATAATCAATTTTTAGGTGAATCAGAACAATTTCAAATTACAGTTTATGTAAATTATGAATTTTCTCTTCCTCCAGTTCAAATATTAGTTGAAGCAAATAAAGCAAAAATGCATTTTAGAGGAATTGCATTTTGTAATAAAGATAATTATCCTTGTAGAATAAATAATGAAAATATATATATTCATTGGGGAATTGCTTGGTATAAAAATATTAGAATTTGGAATGGAGAAATTACTTCTTTACCATTAATCCAAGCTTGTGAATTTGGTTATACAGAAATTATAAAATCAATGAAATTTTATTTTCCTTTCACTATAGATTATATTGAAAAAAATACAATAAAAGGAAAAATAGATTCATATATATTTACTCATATATTTTGGTATTATAATAGAAATTATGATCATGATTTTAGACAAAATTATTCTGGTGAAGAAATGGATTATTCAAGTTTAAATATAAATACATTTATTTCAGGAACAAATGAAGCAGGAAATGATTATGTTTTAACTGAATGTGATGAAACTTGTAAAAGATGTTATTCTATTGGTTCAAATGCTTGTTATGAATGTAGAACTGGTTATACTTTATATGAAAGAAGATGTAAAAAAGCAACTGGTTTTTATTTTAAAATTCCAGCACAAAATTTAACATTTGATAGAATACAATTAAAAACAGAAACTCCATCATTTAGTTTAAAAACAACAAATCCAATATCAATAACATTTTGGATGAAATTTTTTGGAATAGAATACAGTAAATTTACAGGAAATAAAAAATATTATCCAATAATATATTTATTTGATGAATTAACATTTTTAGCATTTAATGCTGAAGAAAATTTTCTATCTTTAGTAATTCAAAATAATAACATATCGACACCAATAGAAGCATTTGATATAGAAATAAAAGAAATAATGGGATCATGGACTCATATAGGATTATCATCTCATATTTCAGATATAGGAAATAGAAAAAGTTATTTTCCACATATGTTTAATTATATGATAAATAAAAAAATAATAACACAATTATCTGCTTTTGATCCTTTAAATGATCCAGTATATTTTAATACTTTTACTTTTGATACTAGTGTTGTTGCTTATTTTTCAAATTTAAGATTTTATAATAATTTCTGGTTTGGAACTATGGGACATGTTAATGCAATTCAACAAACTATGAGTATTGATTTAGCTTATTATATTGATTTAAATTCAAATACAAAAGAAAATTGTGTTTCTGATTCTGATTTAGGTTATTCTAATTTAATGAATGTTTTATTACCTATTTGTGTTAATGATTATTTACCTTATGAAGATTTTAATTTAAAATGTGTTAGTGATGATTATTTTCTTGATATTTCTAAAATTGATATTACTGAACCTTGTACTTTATGTGATACTTATTGTACTTTTAATTGTTTTGGAACTACTTCTGATTTATGTACTTGTAATTATAGAGATGGATTATATTGGATTAAAACTAATAATGAATTATCTGAATATCAATGCCAAGAAGTTAATAATATTAATTTTGCTTTTTATGAAAAAATAGAATTAAATAATATGCAAAGTTCAAAAAATGATGAAGCTATGATTTCTTTTTGGTTTTATATTTATCAATATATTCCTCTTAAATTTAAATCCGTTGAAATTATTTGGGATCAACATATTAAAGTTATTATTGAAGGAGGACAACCAAATAATGAAATATTAATTACTTGTTATCCTGATTACGATATTGATGGAACAATAAATCCAACAGTATATAAAGAGAATAATAATTTTCTTTTTGGAAAATGGTATTATATAAATTGTGGTGCTGATAAATATAGAAATATATATAAATTAAATGAGGATGAATCTACTTTTACTCCTGTAGTATATCCAAATAAAAAAAAATATACTACTTTTACAATAGAAGATACAACAGGGAATTTTAATTATGGTTTTAGTTTTGTAAGAGATCTTAAATTATATGCTTCATATAATTTTGATCATTGGACAGAACAACATTATATTTTAACCCCAGAAAAATATGAATATTTACTTCATTATTTTAGATTTTCTTTTGATTATGATACAAATAGAGAAAAAGATTTAGAAAAAGTAACAATATTAGACAGAGTATCAGGAAGTCAATATTCAATAACAGCAAAAAGTAATAGAATAGGATATAATTATGTAATAGATTATGAAGATGAAGTATTTTGTAATGAAGGATATATGTATAATGAAAAAACAAAAGAATGTGATATGTTTAATTCAGAAAATTGTGCTTATGCAGATAATTCAAATGATAAATGTCTTCTTTGTAGAAGTACAACTCCTTATTTAGGAGCAGATGATTCATGTTATTTAGATTGTAGTCCATTATATTATAGTGATGAATATTTAAAACAATGTAGAACATGTCATTATACATGTTATACTTGTTTTGGTAAATATTATAATAATTGTTTAAGTTGTACTGGAATATATAATTTAGTTGAAGAATATCATATTTGTGTAGAAGATTGTGAAGCATATAATTTAACTGTTCAAGTTGATGTTCCTAATGTTTGTGGTCCTTTTAAAGCTCATGCTAATATTACTTATCCTATTCTTCTTCCTGATGGTTATGATTATGATAATTATGAAACTAATATTATTATTGATTTAGATAATTTTAATACTTTATCTGTTTTAGTTTATAATGAAACTTCTAGTCCTGTCACTGTTGAATGGATTTATAGTGTTGCTGAATCTAGAACTTTAAATGAAAAAGAAAAACAAAGGAATTATAATAGTATTTCTGATATTCCTGAAAAAACTGATTATTCACCTTTTAATACTTTAGTTGGATTTACTGTTGATGGAAATAATTTTACAATAAATGTTGATAAAAATTATTTTAAACATGGATTTAAATATGTTGTTTATTTAAGAGTTATTAAAAATAATCCTGATACTGGAGAAGAAGCTGATTATTATTTAAAATATATATTAATTATGAATGATTATCCTATTGTAAATACATTAAATGTTCTTCCTGCAATTGGATTTACTTCAACTAACTTTTTATTAACCTGTAATTTATGTACTGATGATTATTCTAAAAAAGAAAATTTAGTATATAAATTTACTTATCAATTAGAAGGTTCTTCTACTGAAGAAATGATAAGAGATTGGGATTTAGATTCTGAAGTTTTACATACATTTAAAGAAAAAATTCCTGAAAGTGAAAATAATAATAAATATACATTAAAATGTTATTGTAGAGATGAATATCTTGTTCAAAATACTTCAGAATATGAATTAATTGTAAATAAACCTCCAACAGAAAGTGGAATAAGTTTTTCTTTATCACAAGCAATTTCAACTATTGATATAGATTTAGATTTAACTACAAAACAATTATCAAATAGAGCTGAATTTCTTTCAACAATTACAGTAGATTTTCCTAAAGATTTTATATTAAATAGAACTAATGTTACAAATTATGATATTAATATTAGAAATAGA
>JAJJKW010001833.1:0-27649 GCA_023805745.1 Isotricha sp. YL-2021b | reverse complement strand
AAAATAATGTTTCAAAATGTTTTAATAATATTCCTATTTCAAAAGGAATTTTAATTGATGAATGTTCAAGTGTTGGTGCTGCATTATATGGATATTATATTAATGATAAATTACCTATTAGTACTTTTAAAGAAATGTTTGGATTTAATAATTATCAAATTCTTTGTAAATTTGAAGAAATAAATAAACAATTCACCATTATCAACAATATAAATGAATATTCTTTTAAAGAATATTTTAATGAAATTGAATTAAAGGAAATTGAAAAAAAAGATAAAATTACATTAACATATTTTTATTTGAAAAATCAAATTGAGGAAAATTATTTTAATTTCAATAAGAATGAAATATTATTTCAATATAAATTTGATTTAAAATTGTTTAAAGAGAAAAATGAGAATTATAAAAATTATAAAAAAATAATTTTTTCTCATAATTTATGGTTGGAGCCAGGAATGATTTCTAAGAAATATCCTTTGGATTCTATTAATATTAAAATATTTTTAACGAATGAAAACTTAATTAATAATAATGGAGAATGTAATGACATAAATAAATTGAAAAAATGTAATTATGATAAATGTATTGTTTTATGTGAAAAAGGTTTAAACATAAAAAGTGAAAATGAAAAAAAGATAATTTTTAATTTTATTAAAAATCATAAAGAAAATGATGATTCTTATTTGAATTTTTCTAAAGATAGAAATGAATTAAGTAAAGAAATGTATAATTATAAAACTAAAATATTAAATTTAGAAGAAAATGAAAATAAAAAAAATATTTTGAAGGTTTTAACTCAAATGGAAAAAGATATAAAAGAATTAGACAAAAGAAAAACTGTTATTGAAAAAATAGATGGATTGAAAAAAATTAAAGAAGATTTGGAAAAATTGAAAGATAATAAATTAGATTTTAAACCAAAAGAAAAAGAAGAAGGAGAAAAAAAAGAAAAAGAAGAAAAAGAAATAAAAATAAAATCGAGTGAAGATGAAATAGAAGAAAATAATAATACAAGAAAAGAAGGATTAAATAATAACAATTCTGGAAAAGAAGATTCCAGTAATTCCAATGCAAATTCAAATCAAACTTCTCATCCTCAAGAAATTCAAGAAAAAATAAGTGAAAAGATTGAAAATAATGTTTTATAAGAAGGTATTATTAGTAAAAAAAAATGATGATTAGATAAAAAGTTAATTTGATAAAAAGTAATCTAAAAACAATAAAACAATTTAATTTAATATAAAAATTTAATATTCAAAAGAAAAAAAAAATAAAAATATTCAAACTTAAAGCCAAAATATAAAAAATTATTTAATAAAATATCATTTAAAAAATGTTATTTCCCATTTATTTCTTACTTCTTCCTTTAATAACCTCATTAAATTATTATAATGAAATAAAGCCAATAATAGGAATATATGGGAATCCAAATCCTGAAGATGATTATATAATTGGACAGTCAGACTATGTTCCTCAAACTTATATATATTGGATAGAATCATTAGGAGGAGAAATAATGATAATTCATCAATGGTATTCAGAAGAAGAAATAAATTTAATATTATCTAAAATAAATGGAGTATTATTTTTAGGAGGAGGAAGAGATTTTTTATTAAATGCGCAATGGGAAAAAAAAGCTTTAATTATAATAAATTATTGTAAAAAACATAATTTACCTCTTTGGGGAACTTGTCTTGGTTTTGAATTAATTAATGTTTTAATAAGTGAAAATGAAAATATATTAAATTTAGGTTATAAAGATTTTACTAGACTTCATGAAGTTATTTTAAATAATAATACCAATAATTCTATAATGTTTGAATTATTTGATAATAAAACTTTTGATATTTTACAATTTAAAAATTCTACTTATTATAATCATGAAAAGGGAGTTTCTCAATTTAATTTTTATAATAATTCAAATTTAAATAATAATTTTATTATTACAAGTTTAGGTGAAGATATTAATGGAAAAGAATTTATTAATTCAATTGAAAGTTATAATAAAAGTTTTCAAATTTTTGGTGTTCAATTTCATCCAGAAATGATTCCTTATAAAAGATGGGAAAATTTTTCTATTGAAATTAATAATGATGTTATTAGAACGTCTATTTTATTAGGTGCAAAGTTTATTGATATTTGTAGAGAAAATAAAAATGTATTTGATATTGATAAAGATAAATATGATTTTATTAATACTTATGAAAATAAAACTAAATTTTCTAGTTATGATTCTGAAAGTAATATTTTTTATTTTAAAAAAAATAATAATAAAGAAGATAATAGTCCCAAAGATAGAAGTTTATTAATTGTTTTGTTTGTTGTTTTGACTCTTATTTTTTGTGTGATATTAGGATTTTTTTTCTTTAAAAATAATAAAAATGTAGAAGTAATTAAAAATGAACCTCTTGTTGTTGATAATTAATATTTAAATTAATATTTTTAAATTAAAATATAAAAATTCTTTGTTTTTCATTTTATTTCTTGTTTTGTTTCATTGTAATTTTTTAAAAGATAATTTATTTTATTAAATATTAACCATAAAAAACAATTTAATTATTTATTATATAATAAATCTAAAATAAAATAAAAAAAATTGATGAAAATTATCTCAGCTCACTATGAATTAATTCATAATGATTTAAATATATATCTGAATAAAAAGTTTTAAAAATATTTTTAAAAATACCATTCTATCTCTTCATTTTTAGATTTGACAATAATCAATTTAGGAGAATTGACAAATTATACAATTAATAAATGTAATTAAAAAATTAAAATAATTCCAAATTAAATTTTTTCAATCTATATTTATAAATTTTTATTTTGTTTTTAACTATTAATTAAAAATATCAGAACATAATTTAAATTAATATTTTTTTTAGTTAATTTTATAACTTATTCACTTAGAATAATTAAAATTTTTAAAAATCTTTGAATAATTATTCATTAAATAAATGATTGTAAAAAAATAAAAAAAAAAATCTAAAAAAAATTAACCATTTTTAACTTTTAACATTATAATTTTGAGAAAAAACAAATAAAAATAATAAATATGATATTAATCCTTTATTCTCTAATTTCCTTTTTTTATTTTTTTGAAATTATTTATTGTGAAGATGTACAAGCAACTCCTTATATAATATATCACAAAAATAAAACATATGCAAGACCTCTTCTTTTAGAAGATTCAGATAATGATGTTCTTGCATTATCTTCAGGAACAGCAGGTGATCAAACTAATTCAAATACATTTTTATCGAGATATAACTCAGTTGGAGAATTAATAGATGGTCCAAATGTCTTAAACTTTTCATATAAAGAAAATGCATGTATTAGAAAATTTAAAGGTGAAGATCTTTATGTTGCTGTTTATGGTATTGGTTCACTTCAAATTACAATATTTAATGATACTTCTGTTATCAAAGAATATGAGGACTCAGCTCAAAAAACCCATTCTTTTAAAACTGATGTTTTTATTGATCATAATAATTATATGATTATTAGTTATAGTGATTCAAACAATAAGGTTTTTATACAAAAATACAAATATGAAAGCAATACAATTTCAAAAGTTGGAAATAATTATGTAATCCAAGGTGTAAATCGATATATTAGTTGTGTTGAAATGGGAGAAGAAGTTAATTATAAGATAGCTTGTCAATATGTAACTGGAAATAGTATTAATTGTGATGAAACTCTAATTATTTTTGATAAAGATTTAAATAAATTAGGAAATACACATAAAGTTGGAACAGCCAATGCTTGTGCTTTTGATAAACTTGTTAAAATGACTGATATTTATGTTGCTCCCACTTTCCAATCTGATAATACATTATATTATTCTTTATATAAAATTAATAATGTTATTAATTCTAATAATGAATATTTTGAAAAGAAAATTGGAGCTACTGCAGTAACTGATATGAATAATTGTGTTCAAGATTGTAATAAAGTAGATAGTGCTCGTTTTCTTGATAATCAACTTGTTTTAACATGTGTTAATAAATCTAAGGAAAATAATGGAAATTATTATGATACATCTCTTCAAGTAATTCATGTTGGAATTGTAACAATAGACTATAGTGCATCTTCAGCAAGTTCTCGATCATTTAGAAATGATCATGCTTATTGTGATTATCCTTATGTTTCAAGATTTGGAGAAAAATATATGTCAATATTTTATCATAGAGAAAATGATAATGTTTTTGAAATTGTAGGTTATCCAGGATGTAATGATGTAGATGTACAATTAATTTATATTAATAGTAAAACTGATTATATTGATTTACAATTCTATGTTGTTGAAGGAGCAGGAGAATTGAAACCAACGACTGATGATAAAATTAAAATTTTTTTCCCTCAAGAATTCTCAACTGGTCAATTATATAAAGTGATTACAAAAGCAACTGATACTACCGATGATACAATAGAAAAAATACAAACAGGATATGTAAAAGATACAAATAATCAAGACACAGATGAACCTCAGAAACTTTATGAAGCAAATGGTACAATTTTTAGATATTATTCAGGTTATGATTATGGACGTTTCAACCTTCAATTTCAACCTGTTAGGAGAGAACAAAATGGAAATGGTTATAATATAGGAAAATATTGTTGGCTTTCTTTTTATGTTTCTGATTGTTTTGAAGGTTGTGAATCTTGTAAGAAATATAGTATAGATCCGGACAATCAACTATGTATAAGTTGTGATGAAGAACATGAATATTATATTCTTAGTTCGGGAAGTTCAGGAGATACTGTTAATTGTAAAAATGTGAATGTAAATCCTGGTTATTATAAAAATGATGATAATACAATTTCAGAATGTAATGAATCTTGTTATATGTGTTCAGGCTCAACTGAGCATGATTGTACTCAATGTGAGGAGCCAAAAATATTATATGAATATAAATCCGGAGGTTCAGAAGGATATTTTTGTGATTCATTAGACGAAGATAGAAATTGTAAAGAAGGATATTTTCCTATTACTGAAACTAAATCTGTAATAAAAATTACTACCAGTGAAAAGACTATTACTCATGAAGATTTAGATAATGAGGGTCAACTTGTTACCGAAAATATAACTGTGAATAACTATGAAGAAGTAGAAGAAGTAGTTCAAATTTGTGCTAAATGTCATGATAATTGTAAAAAATGTAGTTCTTATGGAACCGATGAACAACAAAATTGTGAGCAATGTATAGATAATTATTATTATAAAGAAAATGATTTAAATAGTTCTAATGAAGAAACTCATAATTGTTATAAAGACCCAGAAAATTATTATTTAGATGAAAATGATAAAATATATAAAAAATGTCAAATAGAATGTAAATATTGTTTAGATGCAGGTTCATCTGAAGAAATGAAATGTACACAATGTATTGATTCATATTATTTTAAACTAGATAAAAAAGAATCAATTATAATAGACTCAGAAACTATCTATTATGGTAATTGTTACACTGGAGAACAAGAAGGCTATGCTGAACCAACAAATGAAAAAAATGAATATGTTCCTTGTTATGAAGGATGTCTTACTTGTTCTAAAGATTATACTAATGCAATTGAAAATAATACTGATGCCAGAAAAACAAATTTCTATTGTTTATCATGTGATCAAACAGTAGAAAATGAGAAATATTACTTTTTAATCAATACAAACAGTTGTTTTAAAGAAGAACCTAATGTTAAACCTGATGATACTAGTAAACAAATTCATTATTTTATACAAGAAGAACCTGAAGATAATGAGGCTATATGGAAATGGGTTCCTTGTTATGAAAGATGTACAACTTGTTATGGTGTTGGAGATTATGATGATATGAAATGTTTGACTTGTGAAGATGATTATTTTATGTTAGAAGATAAAAAAAATTGTCATAATGAAGATGATGATACAGATCATGATGATGAACTTAAAAATTATCTTTTAGTTTCTCCTGATTCTGTCCATCATAATCCTGAAATACCAGAAAGAGAAGGAAGACAATTTTATAGACATTGTAATGTTGCTTGTAAAAAGTGTTTGGAAATAACTACAGAAACAAGTAATACAAAATGTGAATCGAAAAAATGTACAGTTAATAGAATATCTACAGGGGAAACTACATCTATTGAAATAGAAGAAATTTATGGTTATTTAGAGGATAATACAAATCAATGTTATTTAGACAGTACAGATCTTACAGGTTATGTATTTGTTGATGAAAATGATCCTCGTTTTCTATTATGTGATGAAGGATGTAAAACATGTATTAAACAAAATACAAATAATTGTACATCTTGTTTAGAGGATTCTCAATATTATGAAAAAATTGATGATAAACAAAACAACAATAATGCATTTCACTGTTATTATCATCCTTCAACTGATACGACTAAAACAGATGAAGCTCCTAACTATTATTTAGATACAAATCCAGATGACCCAGATGATGGATCACAATATCTTTTTGAATGTTATGAAGGATGTAGTAAATGTGAAGAAGGAGGAGATGAAGATGAAAATAATTGTTTAGAGTGTAAAACTGGTTATTATAAAATTAAAGATATTGATGGAAGTTGTGCTAATAATCCAGATAAACATTATTTAAATGATGATCCAGAAGAGTATTATCCTTGTTATAAAACTTGTCAAAAATGTGAATCAGAAGGAACATTTGAACATAATCTTTGTACTGAATGTCCAGATGGTTATACTTCATTAGTAGATACAGAAACAAATGATGATTCAAAAACTTATTATAATTGTTATGAAGATTGTTCAACACAAAATAAATATCATCATTTAAATGAAGAAGGTTGTTTTGAATGTAATGTAGTGAAGGAATATATTCAAGATAGTATATTTTGTATAAATTGTAAGAGTGATTATGGAAAATATCATATTGTTAATACTAATGAATGTATTGAAGAAGATGATGTTGGACCAGATGGAGATGGTCATAAAAATTATTATCCAATTAATGATAGTTATGGAACAATTGAAGAATGTTATGAAACTTGTGAAACTTGTTTAACAGGTTCAGAAACAACAGAAAATAGTGAAGGAGGGATAGAAGCAATTCATAATTGTGAAACTTGTATAGATGGTTTAAATTTATTAGAAAAAAATTGTGTCGAAAGTTGTGGTGATAAATTAATAGCAATTGCTAAAGTATGTGTAAATTGTAAAAAATTAAAAGATGATAATGGAAGAGAGATGTATAGATTTGCATCAGATGATACTAAATGTTATACTAAAAATGAAATTGATTCACTTCCAGGTGATAAAATAACAATTGATGAAGATTATAATATAATAAGTAATTGCAATTATCCTTGTCAAGGATGTATAATAAAAAATGATGAAGAAGTTTGTACTTCATGTCGTTCAGGAACATATGCACAATATCAAGAACAACCTTTAGATTATGTCATTTGTGAAGAAGATTGTGAAGATGAAGAATATCCATATGTTGTGAAAGATTCTGCTTCAAATTCGTGTATTAGTTGTAAGGAAAGAACAGATAGTTTAAAATATTATTATGATGGTAAATGTGTTGATAAAAATAAAGAAGAATTTATTAATTTTTATGAAAGTCCTGATGAAGATAAATATCCTTTTGGAGTTCTTGAAGAATGTTATGAAGAATGTTCAACATGTAGTAAAGGAGAAGAAACATCTTCAAGTGGAGATTTAATAATGAATTGTGATACATGTAAAACAAAATATCATGATATACTTCCAAGAACTAATTGTATAGATAAATGTGAAGATTCTGATATAAAATTAGGAGAAGATGATTCAGATGAAGATAATAAATGGTGTGTAAATTGTAAAGAAAAAATAGGTGAAAGAGGATTAGCAATGTATAAATATATTGGAACAAATAATGAAATGTATGCAGGATATACAAAATGTATTGAAGAAAAACCAAATGGAACTTATATTAATAATTTAGAATATAATACTTTAGATGATTGTGATGTTTCTTGTTCTGAATGTGATGGAAGTGCAACTTCATGTACTAAATGTTCTGATGGATATGTTTTTCATCCTTTTGAAAATAATAAATGTGTTATAAAATGTGAAACAACTTATTGGTATGTTGATGATAGTAATAATTATTTATGTATTGATGATTGTAATAGTATTTCTGGAGTTACAAGACCCTATATAGGAGGAAATCAATGTGTAGAAGAATGTAGTGATGAAAAATGTGCTTATTGTGAAACTAATGCTGCTTATGTAATTTATGATAATATTTGTAAATTTAGATGTCCTAAAGGATATAAATTAGATTCTACAGGGAAATTTTGTGTAGTTAATACTCCTGTTGATGATGGTTGTAATATTACAATTTATCCTTCTAGACATAGTACTTTAATTTCTAAATTAAAATTATTTGCTGTTGAATGGATTGAAGAATATATATTTAAATATGAAAAAACTTTATTAAAACATGTAGATGTTCTTCCAGCTCATAATATGACTATGCAAATATGGAAAGATGATGAATGTGAAAAAGAAGCTTCATTAATGTATGATATATCATTTGTAAATACTTCAGAATGTAAAAAAAAATTACAAGAAGCATATTCACTTCCTAATTATGGAGTATTATTTGTAAAATTTGATATAAATAGAACATCAATGGTTAATCAATTACATTATAATGCATATAATGCTTTAACAGGAGAAAAATTAGCTTTATCTGTTTGTAATGGAGATAATGTTTCATATTCATTTACTGAAAATAGTGCTGCAAATTATGCTTTAGCTAAAAAATTAAATGATCAATATGGAATTGATATTTTTAATTCTAGTGATGATTTCTTTAATGAACCTTGTTTCCAATTCGATGATTTAAATAAAGATATTACTTTAGAAGAAAGAAGATTATTTTATTTCCAAAATATTTCTCTTTGTGAAAAAGATTGTACTTATTTAGGAGTTGATTATAATGAAAATATTTTACAATGTTATTGTGAAAATTCTCTTCCTTCAATTGATGAGGCTGAAGAACTTAGTGAACCTGCAATGAATGATGATAATTTTCCAAAATCAATAAAAAATACAAATTTAGAATTATTTAAATGTACTAATTTAATTTTTAATGCAAAAAGATTTGTAAAAAATAAAGGTAGTATAACAATGTTAGCTTTAGCTGGTTTACAAATACCATTAATTGTTAATTTTATTTTTATAAATGGATTCAAACCAATTTATTCATTTTTAAATCAATTTACAATGGGAAATAATCCTCCAAAAAGAAATAATAATTATGTGGAAAATGATGAAGATTCAAATGAAAAAAAAATTGAAACAAATTCAATTTCTTATCGAGAATTTAAAAAAACTGAAAATCCAAGTGAAAAAAATTCAGAAAGTAATAATACAATAACGAATAATAGTAGAAAAATAAAATCAGAAAAATTAAAAATGACAACTTCAGAACCAATTCATTTAGCAAATACAACTGAAGGTTTTATTCCTTCTTCAACTCAAGTTTTTGCTAAAAAGGTGAAAGAAGAAGAAGATCCTGAAATTGAATCTTTTAATGAAGATGAAATTGATGAATTAGCTTATTTAGATGCTGTTAAATTTGATCAAAGAAATTGTGCAAGTTTTCTTTGGAGAGTTTTAAAAAGAAAAATAATTATATTATATCCTTTTACTGATCTTTCTGTTTTTGAACCATTTAGTTTAAAGTTAACTTGGTTTATTTTCTTACTTGAAAATTTCTTTTTCTTCAATGCTTTATTATTCCAAAGAAAATATATTAGAGCTAGATTTTATAGTCTTAAAAAACTTAATTTTAGTTATTTTGTCAAGCATGAAATCGAAATTTCTATATTTACTGCTTTAATTTGTACTACTCTTGGTATTTTATTTAGTATGTTAATTAATATTAAAAGACAATTTGTAGTTTGTATTCGAACAATCAAAGACAGAGATCAATTTTTATTAGAAATTAGAAAAATAATGAAATGTTATAAAATTAAAGTGATAATTTTTTATTCTATTGATATTATTGCAATGTTTTTATTTTGGTATTTTTGTAGTTCTTTTTGTGCTATGTATGTTAAAACTGTTAATGCTTGGTTTTATTCTTTTATTTTTACATTCATTTTTACTATATTATTACAATTTGTATATTCAGTTATAATTACTAGTTTGAGATTCATTGGTCTTTCATGTGGATTGACTGTTGTATATAAATTAAGTCAATTTCTTCTTTAATCTTTATATATAGATTTGTTAGTTAAATTTATTTTATTTGGTGGTGGTTTTATTTTTGTTATTCTTTTAATATGAGTTAAAATTTGTTTGGTTAATGTTTAACTATAAATATTAATTATTTATTTTTTTTTATTTATTAAAATGAATAATATTGAATCAACTTCAAATGAAAGTAAAATTATAAGATGTCCCCAATGTATTAATATTCCAAAAATTACTTTTATCCATTCTAATAATAATATTGGTTATATTAAATATGAATGTAAAGCAGGACATAATAATACAATAACATTAAAGAATTTTTTAAAATATAATAAAAAATTTTCAATTAATAATTGTCAATGTCATAAATGTGGAAAAGATCCAAATAATTTTAAAGATATTTTTTTATTATTTTGTAATCAATGTAATAATCCTTTTTGTTCAAATTGTAAAAAACATCATGTTAAAAAACATAAAGATCATATATTAATACCATTATATAATTTTGATTCATTATGTCCTAAAAATGGTCAAACAATTAGTTTTTATTGTGATGATTGTAAAATAAATTTATGTACATTTTGTATCAATGAACATTCAAAACATCAAATTCAATCTTTACCTAAAATATTAGTTAATCAAAATGAGATTAATGAATATAAAAATTCTCTTAAACATGCAAAAAATTATGTTCAACAATTTGATTTATTAGTCAATGAAATTTTTAAAAATGCTGAAAATGAAAAACTAAGATTATTAATAAATAATTTTAAAGAAGAAAATTTTGATGAAATTGAATTAGCGAGTGAAATACTTGAAAATTATATTATTAAAGAAAAAGAAAAAAATTTAAATTTTGAAATTATAAATAATTTGAGAAGTGTTCTTAAATTTAATGAATTAAATTTATTAAAGAATATTTTAAAAATTGAAAATCCTTTAGAACAAATTAAATATTTAATGGAGAATTTAAATGATGATAGTAATTATATATTATGTAACACTAGTGGTGATTTTAGAGAAATGAACGTTTTTCCAAATAAAAAGAAAAATATTGTTGAAATTGAATTGTATATTATTTTATATTTATTATTTTAGTAAGTATATAAATTTCATAATATTTCAGGCAGTATATAATAAATTTTATAATTTAAATTAGTAAGTAAGAATTTATTTAATTTTTTTAGAGAGTAAAATATATTTTAATTAATATTTAAGTTCAATGTAAAAATTTTTTCATTTTATTTTTAGTGATTTGTAAAATTTAAAAATTTTTAATAATATAGGAAGTAAAATAATTATAATCATAATTTATAGAAAGTAAGATTTAACTTAAATAATATAGATTAATGTAAATTGAAATTTTATTTTTTAGAAAACCTTCAAATGAAGAGTAATAAATAAATTAAAATTTTAGTCGGTAAAATAAAATATAAATAAAAATTAGAAATAAACAATTCATTGCAGAACATTTGAATAAAACAAAAAACGGAATAACTATAACATCAATAATGAATGATCAATTAACAGTTGTAGTATCAAATTTAAAAGATATTCCAGGAGATTTTGAATGTGTAATAGAAATGTCAAAACAAACATATCCTTTAAAAATGCAATTTTATGAAGAAAATTATAGTAAAGATGTAGTTGAAAAAATAAAAGAAAAAGGAAAAGACCTTACTCATAATGACCTTCCATTTTTATTTGAAAATTTGACAAAACTTTTAAATGAATGAAAAAAAGGAAAAAAATAATAAATAAAAAATCTTTTATGAAAAAATTTATAAAATAATATTTAAAAAACAATAAAATTAAATAAATTAGAAAAACCAAAAATTTAAGAATAATATGTTTTATAAATAGATAATTTTTTCGAGTATTTTCTTAATAGTTTCAATCTATAAGCAAAGAAGTTATTATTAGAATTTTTTTTTCTCAATAAGACAATTAATAGGAAAATTTATATTTTAAGTGTCTTCATTTCCATTCATTTGTAAAATATAGTCTTTTTTTAATAATATTTCTAATAATTTAACCTTATAAATTTACATTCTGAATTAAGTCTCCATATTCTTTATAGTATTAAACTTTAGAATATAGAAATTTTTTTTTATTATCATTGAATAATCTTTTTATGGCCTAATTAGAATTAAAAAAAGAATAAATTACTTGTTTTGTAATTTAAAAATATAGTTTATTTAATAAAAGATTTTAATTGAAAATCGTATCTTAATATATCTTGTTTTTATTAAATATTTTTCAAAGATATTTTTTGATAAATTTTTTTTTTCATTCATTTTTTTTCATTACTTTTGATTAAAATGGGCATGTGCTTCTTTATTCTTTGATAATTAATATTTCTCAAAAAGTTTAATTATGAATTATTTTTAATATTTAAAGAATGTTGAAATTGTGTCTCTAACAATATAAATCTATTTCATCTGAGTCTAAATAAAATTTAGAAATTGGAATTAATAAATATTTATTTTAAATTTAAAACAGAATCTATTTACCAAAGAAAATTTTTAAAATTGATAAAAAAAACAAATATTAAAAACCTCTTAAAACAAACAACTAAAAAAAAAAAATAAATAAAAACCAATTAAACCCCATTTAATATCTTCTATATTTATCTCTTTTTTCTTTATCATCAGAAGCATTACTTTCATAATATCTATAATCTAAAAACAGTCCTGTCATAATAAGTGTAAATTTTTCTTCAGGAGAAGCATCTTTTGGAAAATTAACATCATAAGTATCAGCATCTCCAATCATTTCCATAACATTTTGTGCAGCTCTTTTAACAATATTTCCAACAGAAGGTCCTTCAGAATTTCCATTATGAATAATAGCTTCAACATAATTTAATTTTCCGCAAGTTTTTCTACAACAAAAACCACATTGACAACAATCAATAGTTATAGTATATTTTAACATTCCATTATTTCTAACTTCAAAAATAGGATTACAACAAGAAAAAAGTTCAGTAACTTCTCCAAATGATTGATTATTACTATGTAATAAACCAATAATACTTGGTCTTGCTAAACAACAACAAGTACATTTAAAAGGTTTAATAAAAGTAGCAAAATAATTATCAAAATTACCTTTAAAATCAATTTGATTAGAAATGTGTTTAACTCTCATATTAAATTCTCTTGTATCAGAAGGACAACATTGTCTTTGAAAACAAGTAGATTCTTCTTTACATTTAAATAAATATTTTTCAATTCCATTATTTAAAGTAACAAAAACATGATATCTATTTTCAGTTTCGCATCCAGTCATAACTTCTAATAATTCTGGTTGTTGTCTTATTGTTGCTTTTATACTCATTTGTAATTCTTGAAAAGGATCCTGACAATAAATTAATTGTGGTATTCCTGTAAAAACTGGAACTCCTATTATTGGTTGAGATATTGACTGTTGATTTATTGGTTGAATTCCTGGTTGTGATGTGTAACCTTGAAAGTTGTTGTTGTATTGTTGAGCCATGTAATTTGGAGGAGGGTATTGCTGAGAGGGATTGCTGTTTTGTGGAGGATATTGGTTTTGAAGAAGGTTTTGTGCTGATGGGTTTGAGGCTATTTTTTTTTTTAGTTAAGATTTTTTATTTTTACTATAGTTCATTTTTTTTTTATTTTTTTTTGTAATTTTTTTTTTTTTTTTTTTTGTTTTTTTCTTTTTTTGGATTTTTTTTATATTTTTATTATTTGTTTTTTTCATTTAATTTTCTTAGATTATTTATTAATTTATAATTATTTTTTTTTTATATATATTATTAGCGATTTATTTTATGATATATAATTATTTTTTATTACATTTTTTATTTCAATTAAATTTGAAATTTTAAATCGAGAATTCTTCAATATTTAATGTCTCCTTTTTTTTATTATTTTTAAAAATATTAATACTTTACATCTATACTCAAATTACTTATTATCAATTATTAAAGAACATAAATTTTTCTAATTATATAAAATAATTATTTATCATCTATCATATCCACATACTTAAGTTTCATAATTTCACCAGATTCTTTAAAAGGCATTATTTCATTTGGCTTTAAATGATTTCCTTTCAAATATATTTTTTCCAAATTTTGATTAACATTTGAAGGTATAAAAATAAATTTAACTCCATTTATACTTATTTGATTATTTTCTATCTTTAATTCTTTTAATTTTGGAGTATGTAATATACTAATTAATTTAGCTCCTTCATTAAATAAATTATTATCAGAAACATTTAAATTGATTAAACTTGGGAATTCCATTAATGTTAAATAAAAAATTCCTCTTGCTTCAATCCTATTTTTTGATAAATCTAATTGCTCTAAAACTATTAAATTTAATCTTGAAAACCTTTCCAAATCTTCCATGATTAGATTTTTATTAGATAAATTTAATTCTTTTAAATTATTTTCAGGATCTATGTCATATAAATTAAATTTATTTATTGATAATTTGTATAAATAAATATTATTTATTATAAAGTGAACATCTATTTCATTGAAATAATATTCTTTATTATTGTCTATAAAACCAATACAATAATTATTTAAATTTTCTTCATAAATAATTGGCATTGAGTCAGAAACATTTTCTTCATTTAATTGTAAATTATTTTTTTTAAAAGAAAAAGAATTTAAATTTGAATAATCTTTATTATAATAATAAGAAATTAAATTGTCATTTATCATATTATTATTTTTTAATCCAATCCAATTATGCATAAAAAAAGAATTAAAACAAATAATTGCAAAATTATTTCTTTTAAACATACAAAATTTAAGAATTCTTTCTGGATAAAAAGAAATCATTATATATTGAACTTCTTCATTTTCTTCATTAAAAACATATTTTGAAGAAGTTAATATTGTATTAGAATTTATCATAAAACAAATATGTTTATTAAAATCTTTATCTTTTGAAAATTTTGTATAAATAATCCCAATACAATCAGAATTTTTCAAATATTTTGTTTCTCCATTTTTTTCGATAATTTCTAAATTTTGTTCAATTTGTTTTTTTTGAAATAAATTGGAATTGTTGATGAAAATAGAATTAATTTCATTATCTTTTAAATTAATATATTTTCTGATTTTTTTTTTCTTAACCAAATCAATTTGAAATAATTTTTGATAAAGATTACATTCTTTGAAAACATCAGATGAAATATAATTTTTTCTTGCATCAACAAATTCAATATTCCTAATATTTTCAATAATATATCTAATAGACAAATCAGTGATTCCTATATTATTAATATATAATTTTGTTAAATTTGGTAAATCCTTATTTATTACAAAAGAAGAAATTCCATTATCTTTAATATTAATATTATTTGAAAGTGATAAAATTGAAATGTGATTAATTATATTCATATTTGATAAATAAAGTAAACCTATTTTTGTAATATTATTTCCATCTAAATATAATTCAGTTAGTTTAGAAGCTTTTAATGATTTGAATTCTTTCATTGATTCATCATTTAAACCAACGAAACATAAATGAAGAGCAATCATATCTTTAAAATCAATTTTAAATAATTCTTGAATGAAAATTTTTGAATTTTCAATATATAATCGCTCAAGATTATATAAAGAATATTTATCACTAATATTATGAATAAATTTACTTTCTATATTTTCATAATTCCAAGAAATAAATTTGATGTTTTTATCTTTTTTGTTATTTATTTCTCTAAATGAAAAAATAATATATGAAAAAATATCCATATCTATTTTATTGAATAAATGTATACATTCATTATGACTAACTATTCCTATTACATATATTCTATTTCTATAATCTTTATAAAAAATAGGACATCCAGCATAAACTTCATTATCAAATTTAAAATTATTTTGTCTTTCAATATTAAAATTATTTATTATAATTGGTTTTTTGGCATTTGAAATTCTATAACTTGATTGAATTATTATTTCTTTTTTAGCTATTTTTTCTTTAGATAAAATATCCAAACCAAAAAATCTTTCAAACATATTGTATTTAAAATAAATAAAGGTTAATCCATTAATTTTATGAACCATATTCATTAAAGAACATTCAATTTGATTAATAGAAATTTTTTTTGCAAACACTCCATTTTTTTTAATATTATTTGTTAAAGTTACTATACAATTTGGATAAATAGCAAAGCAATTATAGTCATATTTTTCATTTTTAAATTCACAATGTAAAACAAAAATAGTTGAACCAATAAAATATTCAAATTTTTCATTATTTGTTGAAATACTATTTTCTTCTTTGATTATATCATTAAATAATGTAAGAGAACACTCAAATTTTCTTCTTTTATATTCATCTCCAAATAAAAATGAACTAAAGTAAATTAATGGATTATATTTATCATTTACATTATATTTTACATTTAAAATTGAATCAAGATAATCAATTTTATTTTCATACATAATATCTCTTTCTATTTTTATTTTATATTGTTCATTTTTTAAAATAGGTAAAATTTCATCTTCTGCATATAAAGAAAATAAATTTTCAGATAAAGAAATAAATTTTAATTTAGGTAAAGAAGTTTCTTTTAAAAAAAATAAATCATAATCAGTCATTCCAACATTGTTTAATTCTAAAATTTCTAAAGATTCAAATTTTTGACATTTTTTTATTTCCAAAATTCCTTTGGAATTTAATGGATTTTTAGATAAATTTAATTCTATTAAACTTTTAATAAAAGGTGCTTTTGCCAAAAAAAAATTTAATCCAATTGAAGTAATATTATTATTTGAGATTAAAAATTGTTTAATATTATAAAAATAACATTTTGAAAAAGTAATTAAACCAGAATCATCAATATTATTTCCTGATAAATTTACTTTTTCTAAATTCAATAAACAAGATTTTGGAAAAAATTGAATTCCTTTATTTCCAAAATGATTATCAGCAAAATTTAAATATTTTAAATTTTTCATTTCCTTTCTTGTTATAATTTCTATATTTTTCAAATTTAAATTTTTATTTGGTAAATTTAATTCAACACAATTATTAATAGTATTTAAAGGATATTTATTAATTATTTTCAATCCAGCTTTCCAAATATATTTTAAAAATAATTTAATATCTTTTTCTTCAAAAAATTGTATCATATTTTCATTATCTACAATTCCAACAACATAAATTTTTTCTAAATTATTCACTCCACAATAAATTGGACTTCCTGGAATTCTTAAAAATAATTTTTTCAAGTGTTCTTCTTTTAAATTATTATATTCATTAATTAATAAATCAGGTTTATTAAAAGGAATTTCTGTACTATGCATAATAGATATTCCTTGATTTGAACCAAATATTGTAATTAAATTTAATACTGTAAATTCTAGTTCTTCTTTAGTTAAAAAAGAACATCCTAACCATAATTTAAAACAGGGTTCATCAAAACTTATAAAAGAATATTTTCCTTCAATTTCAATATTTTCTTTTTTAATTTTTAAATGGGATAATTTTGTACTTATTGATATTTTAGTATATTGTTCTAAATTTTTGAGATTATCTGAAATTGTTAATATTAAATTTGGACTTATGACAAAACAATTATTTATAAATGATTTTACATTATTTTTATCTATTGTTAAAGTTAGTAATAAATTTCCTATCATATTATATGGGAATATTGAAGTTTGTTCTTTTGTTAATCTTGGACTTGAAAGTAAAAAATTTTTTTCTATAAGTATATCATCTGTTTCTAGCATATTATTTAAAATTATGCTTGATCTTTCTGATGTTGATGCACTTTGAATAGATGAATTTGGTGATATATTTTTAGTTTGTTTTCCATTAAAACATTCTATTATATACTTTCTACCTTCAAATTTATTCTTTAGATTTATTTCTATTTGTTGAATGACCTCCTGATTTAAATTAAAGTTATAATTTCCCATCTTTGTATTTAATATTTTGTTTTTAAATGGAAAAATACTTTTAAAAAATTAAATATATAATAAAAAAAATAATTTCTAAAACAAATCTTTTAATTACTTAAAATAAATCAAAATAATAAAAAATGATTTTCAAAAAAATATTAATTCTCTCTTTAATCATATTTTCTTATTCACAATATTCAAAACTTTCAGAATTTAATTCAGATATTAAAATACCATTTAATTCAAATTCCTGTTTTCCTTCAAAAGAAAATACAATAAAATCATTATTTGAAAATTATAATATTGAAACTACTAATCCTTCAAATCACGAAAAATTTATTTTAGGACCTTGTAATCCAATATTATTTATTCCAGGAATTTATGGTTCTAGATTAGTTTTATCAGTAAATTGTAAAAATATATATGAAAATGAAATAGAAAAATTAATGGCAATTAGAATTTTTTGTGGAAATCAAGTTTGCAAAAATTTAAAAATAGAAAATGAAGAACATTCATTATTTGCTTCAATAACAGATCAAGCTTTTACTTTATTAAATGTTGGAAATAATAAATATTCTGCATGTTTAGGTTATTTTATGCAATATTTTAATAAAGAAGAACAATGTCCAATTATAGAAGAAAATGAGAATAATAATATAAAAGAAAATAAAAGGACATGTCTTCAATCAAATAATATAAGAATATCAATTTATGGAGCATCAAATAATACAAAAGAAAAATCAGATTGTGGTTTAAATGGAATTAAAAATATAATTCAAACAAATTATGATTATTTAGATAATTTAATTAATTCAGGAGCTGCAGCTTTATATAAACCTGCAATAGATTATTTTAAAAAAATAGGTTATGAAGAAGGTTTTTCAATGAGTGGATTACCTTATGATTATAGACAATTTGTTTCAAATAATAATTTTGCAAAAGAAGCATTTAAATATCAAATTGAAAGATTATATAATAATACTGGAAAAAAAGTTATTATTGTTGCTCATTCATATGGTAATTTAATAGCATTGCATAATTTATTAGATGAAAATTATAAAAATTTATTAAATAAAGTTAAAAAATTTTTAGCTTTTGCTCCTCCAATTTCAGGTTCAAGTATGTTATTAGATGTTTTTTTAAAAGGAATGAGAGCTTGGGGTTTAAAATTTAATTTATTTGGAAAAGAAATAACTATTGCAAATTATGATATTTTTGGACAATTTATGATGTATTATTCTATGCCTACTTTAGTAGAATTAAGACCTCTTCCTATTATTAATAAAATTTTAAATGGTTATGGTAATTATCAAGAATTTTCAGAAGCTGTTAATGAAAGAATTAATTTAGAAGAATTTTGTTATGATGTTAATTGTGATAATCAATTTATTAAAGAAAAATCTGTTAAATTTAATAATCTTTTTAAAGGATATTATCCTGATTTAAAAGAAGATGAATGTAAATATAAAAATAATTTAAATGATAATATTAAAGAATTAAATCATCCTTGTAGAATGGAAATATATAATATTGGAAAATGTCCTTCAGTTATAATACCAGATGAATTTTTTAAACCAAAATTTTCTGATATTAAATCTTTTTGTGGTATAAGAAATTCTTCTTTTTATTATGCTGAAGATTGTGATTTTAGTAATGAAAATAAAAAATGTTTAAATGAAATTTATATGAAAAAAGGACCTTATCCATATGAAGATAAAGAAAAAGTAAATTTCTTAATTAATAGATTTAATAAACAATATAGTAAATTTTTCAGTAATAAAAAAATAAATGAAAGTTATTTTGATACAAAGGAATTATTACAAAAAAAAGTTAAAACATTATTAGAAGAACATAATAAAATTTCAATAACAAAAGATTTACCAATACCACCAATTGATACAAATGTAATTTATACTAAATATAATCCTTCTAAAGATTCTTTTATATATGATGAAAAAAATAAAGATGCCTTTTCAAATGAAGAAATATTATTTTCAGGAGGAGACGATACAGTTCAAAGTTGGTCTTCTTTATTAACAGGATTGAAATGGATTTATGATAAAAAACAAAATAATTTAAAACAAAATATTAATATATTAGAATATTGTTCAACTTTAGGAAAAAATACAAAATATTCTTTTGATAAAAGTAAAAAAAATATTGATAAATTTACTGCTTTGTCTTGTGAATGTATTAATGAAAAAAATGAATATACTGGAAAAAATGATAATTGTGGTCATTCAGCAATGATGGGTGATAAAAATATTATCGAATATATTGAATATGAAAGTAGAAATGAAGATGAGAATAGAATTGTCACTAAAGAAAAAAGAAATGCATTAATTAATATTAAATATGATTTAAAACAAGAAATTCAACAATGTAATAATGAATTAAAAAGAATTTCAGATAAATATTAATAAAAGAATAAATATTCAATTTATTATTAATATTAGTTTTCTAAGGATAAAAAATATAAATAAAAAAAATTGATTTAAATAACTTTAATTTTATATATCTAAAAATAAATTAATTCCTATATAACAATCTTTAAAACCAAAAAAAAACATAATCTCATAAGAATTATTAATATGCCAAAATATAAAAAGGATAAAAAAATTATTATTCCATATTATAGATAAATCTAAGAAGTATTAGAATATTTATACAAAGTTGCATATTTTTGTCCAAGAGCAAGTAATTCTTTATGATTCCCTTTTTCCACAATTTTTCCATTTTCTAAAACAAAAATAATATCAGAATCAACAATAGTGCTTAATCTATGAGCAACAGCAACACTAGTTCTTCCTTTTTGTAATTCATCAATACTTTTTTGAACTTCAATTTCACTTTCTTTATCTAAAGCAGAAGTTGCTTCGTCTAATAATAAAATAATAGGATCTTTTAAAAAAGCTCTTGCAATAGCTAATCTTTGTTTTTCTCCTCCAGAAACAGGATCTTCTTTAGTTCCCATTTGATCTTTATTAAAAAATTTTTCTATAACAGCTCTTTTTGCAGCTTGAAAAACTTCTTCTTTATTTGCAGTTAATTTCCCATATAATATATTTTCATAAACACTTCTTTTAAATAAAACAGGTTCTTGACTAACTAAACCAATTTTTTTTCTTAATTCATATAAATTATAATCTTTAATATTTATTCCATCTAATAAAACTTCTCCTTTATCAGCATCATAGTATCTTTCAATTAATTGAATTATAGTACTTTTACCACAACCAGAATAACCAACTAAAGCAGCAGAATTACCTTCTGGAATAGTAAAAGAAATATCACGAAGAATTTTTTGATCTGGTCTTGTTGGATAAGCAAAAGTAACATTTCTAAATTCAATTTTTCCTTTTAAATTACTTGGAGAAATTTTACCTTTATTTCCTTTTTCAGAAGGATCAATTAAAGTAGGAGTATCCATAGTACGAAAAACAGAAGCAAAAGCTTTTTTTGCTTTTGTATATTCACTTAATCCAGTTAATCCTTGTGCAATTCCTTGTGACATAGTCATAACACAATTCATAGCAGAATTCATATTTTGAAAAGATAATTTTCCTTTTTTAATAAAAACACCAGAATAATGAAAAACAGTAGCATTAGAAGCATACATAGCAAAATTACCTAAACCACAAACAATACCTTTAATAAAAGAATCTTTAAAGAATTTTTTTTCAGCTTCTTGTAAAATTTTTAAATACATATTAACAGCAGGTTTTTGAAAATTAAAAGAATAAATAGTTTTAGTATTAATAACACATTCAGATAAAACTCCTCCAGCTTCAATATCAATTTTTTTATCCTCATCTCTTCCTCCTCTTCTAGTTTTAGCAATAATAATTTGAGCATAAACAATAAAAGGTAAAAAACAAATAGAAATTAAAGTAAGTCTCCAACTAAAATAAAAACTAAGTGTTAAACCAAGAATAGCAGTTCCTACAGTAGCAACTAAATCACCAACAACACTTAAAACAAGAGTATTTAATTGTGTAGTATCAATAGATAATCTAGTTAATAAAGCACCAGGAGCATTTTCATCTTCATCAAAGAAACCAATATGTAAATGTAGATATTTATCTACAATTAATTTTCTCATTTTTGATGTTATTACAGAACCAATTGTTTCTAATTTCCATATTTTAAGAAATATTGATACTCCATTTACTACTGCAACTACAAGAAACATTAAAGCCCAAAGTAAACCATCATCTTTAACTGTTTTTCTATCTGTACTTGATAGTGCATTTATTGCTTTTGACATTACAAAACCTTGAAATGGATTTACTGCTCCCCCAATAAATGCTCCTAATCCTCCTAACACTGTTTCTCCTATATTATCTGATATTAATGAAAATACTCTTCCTCTTTCTACTTTTATTTCTTTTTCTTCTTCTATTTCTTTTAATTGAGTTTTTGTATCTAAATTTGATGAATAACGACTTGATTTACGTGACATTTTCTGCATTGTCATTCTTCTCTCTACTGACATTTTTGATATTTTTTTTTGCATTGGACTTATATTATCTTCTTTACTTTCTAATTCATCTTGTGCTAATTGAGATTTTACTAATGAAGCATAATAACCATTTTTTTCTAATAATTCTTTATGTGTTCCTCTTTCAAATACCTTTCCTCCTTTTAATGCATATATTACATCAGCATTTTTTATAGTACTTAAACGATGTGCTATTATTACTGTTGTTACACTTTTTTCTGATATATGATCTAATGCTGCTTGAACTTCTTTTTCACTTTTATTATCTAATGCACTTGTTGCTTCATCTAATATTAATATTTTTGGTTTACATAATATTGCTCTTGCTATGGCTAAACGTTGTTTTTGTCCTCCTGATAATTTACCTCCTTTAATTCCTACTACATAATCATATTTCTCTTGTTTCATTTCTATAAATTCTTTCGCATATGCTTCAGCACAAGCTTCTTTCATTAATTCTTCAGGATTACCTAAAGTTTTAACATATTCATTTCTTCCAAAAAATAAATTATCTCTAATTGAAGTATTAAATAAAACAGGTTCTTGTTGAACATAACCAATTAAATTTCTTAAATATTCTAAATCATAATCTTTAATATTTCTACCATCAATTAAAACTTCACCTTCACTAGCTTCATATAATCTTTCAATTAAATTTATAGTAGTACTTTTCCCACATCCACTTTCTCCAACTAAAGCAACTTTTTGTCCAGGTTCAATAACTAAATTTAATCCTTCTAATATTTTTCTTTTATTAACATCAGAAGGGTAAATAAAAGTAATATCTTTAAATTCTATTTTTCCTTGAACTTGATCTCTAGGAGGTTTAAAATTAGAATGACTAGTATCAATAGCAGGTTTTCTTTCAACTAAAGTAAAATAATCAGAAGATGCAGTACAAGCTTCTTGAATAGATTTTAAATTAGGAGCAATTCCACCAATACTCATAATAGCCATTAAAGTAGAAAAAATAACAGTCATTACATCACCTGCAGTCATTCCATTACTTTTATCCATACCATCAACAATTAATTTTTTACCATATAGAACTGCAATAAAAAAAGTAAAATTTAAAAAGAAAATAATAGCTCCAATACTTCCTCCCAATTTAATTGCTTTTTCTCTATCTAATTCATGACATCTATCAATATATTGTCCAAATCTTTGATTTTCAAAATCAAAATTACCAAATGAAGCAACAGTTTTAATATTATATAACATTTCCTCTGCAACTCCACCTGCTTTTTCATAAGTTTTTCTTCCTAAAACAATAGAAGTTTTTAAAGCAGTAATTAGAAAACAAACAGAAGCAATAATACAAGGAGAAACACAAAGCATAACTAAAGTTAATTTCCATGAAGTAATAAAAGCAATAATTAATCCAGTAATTAATTGTGCAATACATTGAATAATTGTACCTAATTTATCACCAACTCCCATATCAACTTGTTCTATTTGTGCTTGAACTTTAGTAGCAAATTCATAAGCATTATTTTCATCAAACCATCCTTGTTCTTGTTTTAAAATAATAGTAAAGTAATTTTCTTTTAAATGAAAAACCATACGTAAACCAGCATAAGTCCAACAGAAATTAGCTAAAAAATAAGCAACAAACATACCAATTCCAATATAAATAAATTTTCTTGCCATTTTATCAATTTGTTTTTGAAATTCATCAAAAAAGGCATCATATTGTTGTTGTGTCATAGTAGAAGAATCAATTGTTTGAGAACTTGAAGCATCATCAATTGTTCCTCCAAATAATAATGTCATTAATGGACCTGAAACTCCTGAACCAAGAGATCCTATTATTCCTAATATTAATAATATTTTTTCTGTATGTCTTGCTAAATGACAATATAATTGAGGTACTGATATATTTTTTTGCTCAAACATTAATGTATTTTCTACTTTTGCTTCTTCTTCTTCTTCTTTTTCATGTAATTCTATATCTTTTGGATTTAATGTTTTTGCCTGAGAATTTCCTTGACTTAATAAATCTCCCTCAGTTTGACGAAGATTTTTCTCTGTTGGAGAATGAATTGTGTCTTGAAGTTTACTTTTTTTTTCTTCTTTGTCTTCTATTTCTTCTCTTGGAATTTCACGAGATAAATTATGAACTGAATAATGACGTTGAATACCATCTAAATTTCCTTTTGGAAAACTCATTTTTTTTTAATTTTTTTTTTTTTTTGGGTTTTTATAGAAAAATCTATGTTTTTTTTTTTTAGATTTTTATTTTGATGTTTTTTATTATTTTGACGTCAAAATATTATTTTTGGATTCTTTGTTTTTTTAATTTATTTTTTTACTTGAACAGTAATTATATTTATGTTTTAAATGGTTTTTTTATTTAAATAATTAAATTATTATTTTATTTTAGAATGATTAGATTGTTTTATTTATTATTTTTAGATGAAATTCTTTTTTTCATAATTATTTTAAATTTGATTTTTTTCATAAAAATTTTTTTACTTTTTAATAAAAATGGTAATAAATTTATTATGATAAAATAACTTATTCTAATAGCAAATAATTTGATGAAATAAATTTATTCTTTAATCAATTTAATCTTATCTTACTTATTTTTTTTTTTCTTCTTCTATCATTAATTTTATGGAATTTAGTTGTGATTCTAATTTTTCAATATCTTCTATATCCGTTTTTTTTTTTAACTTATTTAATAAAACTAAATATTTAGCATTATTTTTATTATCCTTCTCATCTTTAATTATTTTATCTATTTTATCTATTTTTTCCAAAAATTTATCTTTTTTATATTCGTTAATTAATTTTTCTAAGTCTTTTTTATAATTTTGATTTAATTCTTCTAATTTATTTATTTCTTCAATTTCTACAATTTTTTCATTTATTTTTTCTTTAAAATCTTCAATTATTTTAATAAAACTTTGATTGTCATTATTATCTTCTTCTACATCTTTCTTCTTTATTTTTTCTCTATTATCATCTGTTTTTCCTTCTTCATTTCCTATAATTTGAGAAAGTCTTGTTTCATTTTCTTTTTTTTTGAACTCATATTTTTCTTTTTCTTTATTTAAATACTCTAAAATTTTTTGATGAATTTTTTGTTTTTGGTCATAAAATTCTTTCACTTTTTTTTCCTCTTCTAATTTTCTTTGTTCTTTTAAATAACTTTGGTAATTTTTTTCAAATTTACTTAAATTGTTTTCAATTTGCTTTAATTTTGTTTTTTTTTCATCAATTCTTTTTTTTGAATTTTCTAAATCTCTAACTTCTTTTTCAAATCTAAGAATATTTTTTAACAATTTTTCCTTCATTTCATTTTCTACAATTTTTTTTTGAATGTTTTCTTTTATTGAATAAATATTTTTTGATAAATTATTTCTCTGAATTGAATAATCATAATGATTTTTATCAAATGAATTATGAATTTCAATCAAATTTATTAATAAATCTTTTATTCTTTGAATATTCTTTTTAGAAGAATATATTCCTATATCAGTTAATTGGATGAAATATTCAGGATTTTCTAATTTCTTATTTTCTATAATCTTTTTATTTCCTTTGTTATCAATATATTCATAAACAATATTTACATCGAATTTCATTTGATTATTTATGAAATTGTGATGTAAAACAACTGTTTTCATTTCAATATGATTATCAATTCTTTTAAATTCATTTAAATGAATTTTATATTGTGAAAAATAATTGCGATTTGAGAATTCTTGTATTTCTTTCGTATTATAATAATAATTTAAATTAATATCTGAATTAACTTTAAAATTAATTTCTTTTTTTTCTTCCTTTTCTTCACATCCTAATTTTCTAATCAAAAATATTTGTTTATTATTAAATGAATTCTGTAATGAACAATAAATATTATAATTATTATATTCATAAAATTTTTTAAATCCATCCATATTTAACTTTCCAAAATGTGAATAGAAACCATATAAAGCAGCACCAACACTAGTACATTCATCAATTAAAATTCCTTTTGAAATTGGAATTTGTCCATTCCAAACAGATTCAATTTTTTCTTGTATAATTGGAGTTCTCATAATTTCACCTGCCATTTCAATAGTTAAATTTTGAGGGAAAAATTCTTTATAAATATCATTACTAAAATCAGAAAATCCTTTTAATATTTCATTTAAATCTTTTTCTATAATTTTATGAAAATTATCTCTTGTTAAAAAATAATCTAAATCTTCGCCATTAAAAAATGATTCAACTGTAATGTTAATTTCAGTGTTTACGGTAAGTTTTTTTCTTGCTGTTTCAATTGCTTCTAATAATCTTATTTTACTTTTGGAATTTATATTTTTATCAGAATATTGTTTTATACATTCTTTCATTATTGAATCATCAAAATTTCTTCCTCCAATAAAAGGTAAATTTTTAACTTTTTTAACTTTAAATTCTTTATAATTAAAAGTAGAATAAATAAAAGTAGTTTTTGAATGACCAATATCAATGAAAATAATATTTTTTTCTATTTTTTGATTTATTACTCCTTTCTGAACAAACATATCTCTATATTTACTATAACCATAATAAATTGTTATTGCTGTAGATTCATTTATTATATTTACATCTTTCATTCCGATTGATTCAGCAATTAATTTTAATTCTTCTTTATGATAATCAGTATAATAATCAGGAACACTAAAAGTACAAAAATCATATTTAACATTTTCATCTTCATTTTCTTTATTAAAATAAAATTTATTTATTAAAAAAAGAAAATCAGCAACCATAGTTGAAGAAGATATTTCTTCATTATTATAAATTTTAAAAGATTTAGTTTTTTCATTGAAATTACCAAATTTAAAAAAATTTTTAATTTCATTTTTAAAAATAGAAGAATCATAATCAAATCCAATTAATCTAGATAAATCAGAATAAGATGTTTCTCTATATTTTTTCATTAAAGAAGAAGCAGTATCACCATATAATCTATGAGTATTTGAATAACATATTTGAGAAGGAATTACTCTTTTTGAAACATCACTTAAAAGAACATTTGTTTGAAATCTTCCTTCTT